>JAQSEC010003149.1:0-11392 GCA_028564925.1 Lithobates sylvaticus
TCCTAATAAAATATTCACAGATTCTGTCAGCAGGGTTATGATCCTACTGACAGAAAAAATAAACAGCAAACACACACTTTTTTAAATTCTGTCAACAAGAAATTATGATCCTGCTGACAGAAAAATTAAAAGTTCCTGGTGGGAGGGAGTGGGAGGGGCCCCTCCCTTGGTCAGCAGGCTCTTTTTAAAGAGTTGGTGTCAGGATCTAGGCCTCACCCAAGTTCAACAGTGGGAAGTGTTCATCCAGCTGACATAGGTCAGAGTGGCAACCCAGTCTAATCCGAAAGAAACAAAGCAAGGTACAGGCTCCTACAGTATCTCCAAGCTGTCCATGTTAAAGACCTTCACCTGTAAGCTGAACACTCCAGCAGTTCCTCAAAGTCAGGATTTGGCAATCTTCTCATGCTGCCATCAGCTCTCCTGGCAGCAATAGTGTTGTGTCAACGCTGGGCTCAGCCCTTCCTTCCTCTGAGCTGGCTGCTCAGCTGTCGGCTAATTGCCAGCGCCTATCTCTCCTCAGTGATTCACCTGTTGATGATATCCTGTTCGTCAGTCCTGCCTACTTAAGCCATCCAGCCCAGATGATCTCTGCCTTTGCCTTAGTCAACATCACAGAGACTATCGCCTGCATTTCTGTTAAAGACTTACTTGGCTGACATTCCTTCTGGCTCCAGATCCTGCTTGCTGTTACACTACGCTGATCTCTGGCGTCCCGACTTTCTGGCTTGCCTGACTATCCGTTACCAAACTTTGGCTATGTTTTGACTAGGTTTGTTCTATTTACTTTTATTATTAAACAAGTGTGATTTAACTGTACTGCTGTCTCGGTCTGATTCATAGTTTCTGACAGTAGGCGAAGGCCATGAATTCAGAAGATGCAGTTAATCCACTTGTTGGTAATATTTTTTCCAGATTGCATGAGCAGGATCACCGCATGAATCAGTTTGCCTGAGTTACAAATGCTCACACGGCTCACTTGGAATCTTCCACTGTGGCTGCCCCGGTACAACCTGTGTTGCAGGCCGTCTCTGCTGCTGCTCCAGTCTCTGTGCAGGTAAGAGGTATGTTTTGTCTTGCTCTGCTTCCCCAGCGATTTGGGGGCGATCCAGTCCAATGCAGAGCGTTTCTCAACCAGTTTGATATATACTTTGAGATGCTGCCCCAGGCGTTTCTCACGGACAGAAGCAAAGTAGGTTTTGTGATATCTTCACTTTCTGAGAGTCTTGGCCTCGGCAAACCCTCTATGGGAGACGGAAAAACCTGTTGTCTTGAGTTACCCTGAGTGTGTGGCTTCTTTTAAAAGGGTATTTGACATTCCCGCATGCTGCGCTTCTGCTGCCAAGTGTCTCATGTCCATCAAACAGAATACGAGAACTGCTGAATTCCGTACTCTGGCAGCAGAGGTTGCTTGGAACAATGAGGCCCTCGTGGCTGCTTTTTCTCATGGTCTCTCAAATACCATCAAGGATGAGAAGGCAGCCCGAGATATACCCACTGAGCTGGAGATGTTGATCACGTTTACCATCCTCATTGACTCCAGACTCAGAGAAAGACAATCTTTTAAGGAGCGCTTGCGGAAGCCTCCTGTACATTTGTCTCCGAGCTTTGCAGTCCCACCCTTGCCTCCCTCACCTCCCATGCCTCCTGGTACCGAGTCGGTCAGTGAAAATGAACCCATGCACTTGGGCTTCATGCGTCTCTCTGCAGATGAGAGAACCCTTAGGAGGAGGGAGAGATTGTGCCTGTATTGTGGTCAGGCAGGTCACTTTTTGAAGTCTTGTCCTAGCCGTCCAGGGAACGCCCTAACCTTGAGGTCCTGTCACGGACAGATTTTAGGTGGCTTTGTTTTGTCCCCAATTATCCAGAAGGATAAGCCCCTGGTTTCGGTTACCCTTTCTTGGGCTGAGTCGTATGTCGAGATACAGGCTCTAATCGAATCTGGGGCTGCAAGCATGTTCATTGATGCTGGCTTTGTATCAAAGCACTCGATTCTGAGTTATTTTTGCACCTTTTTGCACTTTATTTTTGGGTGTCACATGGGACACATGGTTTACTAGGATGGTGAATCAGCAGTTTTCTATGTAGTTATGAGAGCTCCTTTTAACTGAGACCAACGAGTGGCTTGGATGCACGACACCATACCACGGTTATTGGCCAGTCAAATTGCTTTAGAGAGTAAGATCTTAATAGATAATGACCATCTATCTTTAACCCTATATTATAGGGACTGCCAGAAATTTTTTTTTTACCTTCTGCTCTAATACAGAACTCATATGCTTTCCATCTTTCAAGCATACATATACAGTTCACCTATTTTTTGTTTAGTAGTTTTTTATGTAGCTGTCACATATTTACTAAGTGTGCGCTATCAGTACAAATTTAGTTTTTCCTCAGAACTGTAATGGAGTTCTGGGGGCTAATTGTACAGGAATTACGTTAGCATCAGTCTGGCTAGGCTGTACTAAGGTTCCGCCTGGTCATGGGTGCAGTGAGGCACCCATGACAGGTCGAGAACCAGGCCTGGTTGGACGTCTTAGGTACCAATCTTTCCCGGAGCTAATCGGTGGGCGCATCTGGTCCTGCTGCCTAATCTGGGAAGGGGTATTTAAGGTGCTGAAGTCACGTGTTCAGGGTTCGGCGGCAGCTTTTGGTTCCTGGTTCTGGTCCAGGGCAGCCCGCGAGGGGTCCCGGGCCTAGGAGCGTTTGCCGTCCCACAAGCATGGTCAATCCGACCAACTCCAGAGGCCCTCATGGTCTGGGGCAGGGATCCGTCTGTTCCCGAGTCTCGGAACTGGATAGTCCGAGGCCCTGTAACTGAAGGAGGATTCAAAGGCATCCCGGTGTGCTCTCGGTATTGGAGGGACACGGAAACTCGTACAAGTGACCAGGGGAGGACTCTTTGGAGGAGGGCCAACAAGCTGGCTGCTCAGTAAGAGCCTGGGAGCTGAGTTGTATGGACACTAAAGAATCCACACTTCCACAGTATCGCCAAGGAGACAGAGAAAGTTCCAGGTACTGTGAGAAAGGTTCCAATTCATCTTCAGTTACAATTAAGTCTGTGGCAGAGACTTTTGCAGCCTCACCAGCGCCAACAAAAGCGTGACTTCAAAGCTGCACTGGTGTGAACCAGGGCTTTGTCAAAAATAAAGTCTTGCTAGATCACTTCAGGCTCGCCCCTTTTACAGTTATAGCTATATAAAACATTAAAAAGAATACTGTTTTAAATCCAAGTAATACACGGTTTCACCCTGCTCTGCACATGATTAGTTCTATATTTCGTCACTGTGCCTAATTTACATAGACTGATCTGCTGACAACCTAAGGATTTACTGCTGTTCAGGGGCTCAGGGCTCCAGCAAAATGGTAGCCTCCAACAAGAAGAAACAGGGGCAATGCTGGAGGCAATTTACAGCAAACACTAATTTTGGTGGCATAATTATTAATAGAGAATGTATGTTTCTTGCTAAAGAACATTATTTTTATCAAATTGTTTTGGGTAAACTCCACTTAAAATCTAGTCAAAGTCACCTGATTCCAGCTCAAGGATAGTTGTGTAATGATAAAAGGTAAAGGCTTTGTGAAAAATGTGAAAGAAATCATAAATAAATATGAAAACAAGACTAATTCCTGATGTTGGCATATCTGTTTTATAGAGGTAAGCCAATGTGCTTTATATATTATTAGACCAATGATTTATTAGTAGATTTAAATGCAAGTCATAGTTAATTCTGACCCTCTGAATATAATGCATACATTACATCATGTATACAGTATATATATATACAGAGGGGCCCAAAAATGTATACACACTTCAACATGAAAAATATATGCATAAACCTGTTTATTACTAGCTTTATACAAACATCAATGGGTAGCTGTAAGTCATGTTTGAATTGTGCAATAAAATTAGGTGCTCAGTGGTCACTATTAGCATCCAGACATTTTTGATTTTGGTGAACTACTGCATGAACAACATTGACTAGAGTGTCCACAGGAATTACTCTGGATGATGTCTCAATTTCTTCCAAAAGTGCCATCAGTGTAGGTGTTTTTTTTATGGTACACCACATCCTTTAGTGTTCCACATAAATAGAAATCGAAGTCTGGGGAATGTGAAGGAAATTCAACAGCACCTCTATGTCCTATCCAACATCCTGACAGAATGTCATCGAGATAGGCTCTCACGTCCTGGTGAGAAGTAAAATAGCTAGCATCCACATAAACCACATGAAGGGCTGGTGCAAGGATTTTTGATACCCTAGGAGAAACCTAATTTTGCCACCCCCTTGGCTCCATCCCTGACTCCACCCCCTTTGCTCTGCCCATGCATACCCCATTTTTAATGAAGCAACCATCAAATGCAGCCTCACCAGTGCCCATCAAATGCAGCCACACCAGCGCCCATCAATGCAGCCTCGCAAGCGCCCATCAAATGCGGCCTCACCAGCGCCCATCAAATGCAGCCTCACCAGTTCCCATCAAATGCAGCCTCACCAGTGCCCATCAAATGAAGCCTCACCAGTGCCCATCAAATGCAGCCTCACCAGCGCCCACCAAATGCAACCTACCAGCTCCCATCAATGGAGCTTACCAGCGCCCATCAATGAATGTTTGCTTGCTTCCATTCATTTCAGGAGTCGGGACACAGACACAGTCCTCCACCGCCGCTGCGCCTCTGACACTATGTGCGAACGAAGCGGCGGCTACCTGCTGTTGCTGAGACTTAGTTGCTTGCTGCAGAGAGAAGAGAGTATGAACACCAGTGGCCGGGCATCCAGGCAGCAGTGCACCCTAAGCGGCTGCCTAGTTTGCCTAGTGGTAGCACCAGCCCTGACCACTTGAATGGGTGGTCACATGATGACATCAACAATTGTGCGACTACTGACATCTTTAGGGAAAACATCAGTGATGGTACTACCAGGGTCGCAGAAGTCACACTTGCAACTGGGCCCTGACTTTCCACCACCGTGGGGGGTCCTGGGCCCCTCCCCAGCAAAATCTTGTTTACACACTCTGTGCTAATTCCCGGAGCCCAAGCTACGGCACTGAGCCCCTTTCCCTGCCCAACAGGGTGCACCAGCGTAGGCACTCAGGGCACATGCCTGGCTTCTCTTGCGGGGTGCCCGATGTCCCATACATTGCGATCTCCCCCTGTGTGGCAGCCAGCATGTCTCCCTGCTGACTGCCTGCACAATCCACACCTTGCTGAAGCCAGCTTCTCCCTCTCTGCTCCGATGTTCTCCTGTACACAGACATGAGGAGCCAGGGAGGAAGAGTATAGAACAGGAAGAACCACGCTGCTGAGATCTGTGTGTTTATTGTTGTATTCAGAGGAGGGGGACACTAGTAACTGGGAAGGGGAAGTGGGGCAGAAAATATGAAAATGCACCTTGAGGAGTGATAAGTGGGTGGTAAGTGGATATGTTTTTATATATTTTTAGAACTTAGACCAAGTGGAACTGGACTAAGTGGTGAGTTAAAACAGGAGGCTATAACAGGGGTCCAACACCTGTGTAGTGTGAGTGTGTACCTATGTATTGCAAGTACACGAGTGCTGCGAGTGCACGTGGGCTGTATTGAGTATTAGTCTCAGGTAGTACCTGTGTAGTGTGAGTGTGTACCTATGTATTGCAAGTACACGAGTGCTGCGAGTGCACGTGGGCTGTATTGAGTATTAGTCTCAGGTAGTACCTGTGTATTGTGAGTACCTGAGTGTTGTCTGAGTAGTGTGTGTGGATCGTTAGTACTTGTGTATTGTGTGTGTGCACATGCGCGTAGGTCTGCGAGTGCACGTGGGTCTGCGAGTACCTGTGTATTGTCTTGTTGAGTACCTGTGTATTGTCTTCTTGAATATTAGTGTTAGGAAGCTAGTTGTTAGGTAATTTGGACAGTTTGCTGTCTACCGGGTGCTCGGGTTTGGCACATCACGGATCTGGTGGACAGATTACTGGGAGGGCTGGGGAAGACCCGGCTGTCATAGTGCATGTTGGACACACATGAATGGACTAAGTCTGTTCGAAAGTCCGTTCGTTTTGAACGTGATGACATAAACAAGACTAAAAAAGGAAGTTCAATAGCCAGTAGCCAATAGCTTCCCTTGCGTCATATTTGGTCCGTCAGACCAGCATACAGACGAACGGTTTTCCCCATATGAATTGAGTCCATCGGATAGATTTGAAACATGTTCTATTTCTAGGTCCGTCTGATTTTTTAAAACGAAAAATGATCAGATTAGCCCACACACGATCGGATTGTCCGACGGACTAATCCCATCGGACCTAGTCTGCCGGAAAGTCTGGTCGTGTGTACACGGCACAAGGCTCGTCAGTTCCTAAATGTCTTGCAGGACAATTTCATGGGTCAGATGGTGGACGCACCAACTAGAAATAAAGCGTTACTGGATCTACTGATTTACCAACAATACAGACCTGATCTCGGATGTGGAAATACGGGGCAATTTAGGAAACAGCGATCACAGGTAAATTGGCTTCAGTATAAATTACACAAATAGGAAACATAAGGGGAATACAAAGACACTGAATTTCAAAAGAGCCAACTTCCCTAAACTACAAACCTTGTTGGAAGGCATTAATTGGGATAAAATCTTAGGAACAAAGATCACGGAGGAGAGATGGGTTTGCTTTAAGAGCATATTAAATAAGGGCATTAGTCAATGGATCCCCTTGGGTAATCCATTTAATAGAGCAAACAAAAAAGTCCTGGATGGCTTAACTTCAATGTAAAAATGCATGTAAAAGCAAAGGAGAAGGCCTTCAAAAAATACAAGGTGGGGGGATCATCATCAGCATTCAGACTTTATAAAGAATGCAACAAGAAATGTGTAATTAGGGCGGCTAAAATAGAACACAAAAGACACATAGTGGAGGAAAGCAAAAAAAATCACAAGAAATTCTTTACGTTTGTAAACCGTAAAAAAGGGAGGACAGACCATATTGGCCCCATAAAGAATGAGGAAGGACATCTGGTTACAAAGGATGGGGAGATGGCGAAGGTATTGAATTTATTCTACTCCTCGGTCTTCACAAGGGAATCGGGGGGCTTCAATAACCAAAACTGCAGTGTTTATCCACATGACACATCACAGAAAGCACCTCCATGGTTAACAGTGGACAGAATTAAAATTAGACTTGGGAAATTTAACATTAATAAATCACTGGGACCAGATGGCTTGCACCCGAGGATACTTAGGGAACAAGTAATTGCCAGACCATTTGCCAAGTATCAGGTGTGACCAGAGCTGTGTGGACAGCAACAGAGGAACAAACGCAGGTTAAGTGAAAATATATGATTTATTAAGATAAGTGAATAAAAACAACCACCTAAAAATATACTATAATGTGCAACTAACCAACCACCAACAGCAACCCACAAATAATAACAGACAAATATATACAAGTAAAGGGAAATATCGAGCTCATAAACAGAGCCAGGACAGGGTCGTCAACGGGAGGTCAGCAGCTGGGGAAGGGAAACAAACAGGACAAGGATGGATGGATCACAGGAGGGACGGGTACAGGTACAAGGCTCAGGGTTCAGTGTTCAGGTAACAGACAGGATCAGGATCAGGCACAGGTACAGGTACAGGGCTTCACAGGTTCAGGGTCAGGGCGCAAGGAAAGATACCAAGGCAAGGCATCAGTGTGTCTGCCGGATACTTATACACATTCCCTGCAATCACTTAGGTGATGCCTAATTGCAGGATATGATGTCGGCCCCACACTGCCAGGAACCACCCGCTGGTGGACGCCAGTACTGCACGCCAAATGTCAGACAATATTACCAGCGGGTAGAACCTTTCCTGACACCATTGTATGCTAATTTTTACTGACAGTCTACTGACTGGAATGGTACCAGCTGAATGGAGAAAAGCAGTTAGCAATAGTATGCAAGCTCTTGGAGGGGATGATAAGGGACCATATACAAGATTTTAGTAATGAGAATGGAATCATTAGCAGTAATCTGCATGGATTCATGAAGAATCGTTCTTGCCAAACCAATCTATTAACCTTCTATGAGGAGGTGAGTTGCCATCTAGATAAGGGAAGGCCCGTAGACGTGGTGTATCTGGATTTTGCAGAAGCATTTGACACAGTTCCCCATAAACAATTACTGTACAAACTAAGGTCCGTTGACATGGATCATAGGGTGAGTATATCGATTGAAAACTGGCTACAAGGGCAAGTTCAGAGGGTGGTCATAAATGGGGAGTACTCAAAATGGTCAGAGGTGGGTAGTGGGGTCCCCCAGGGTTCTCTGCTGGGATCAATCCTATTTAATTTGTTCATAAACAACCTGGAGGATGGGGTAAACAGTTCAATCTCTGTATTTGCGGACGATACTAAGCTAAGCAGGGCAATAACTTCTCCGCAGGAGAGTCAATGATTTTGATGTCAGGAGACTGAGATGGCCACTCCAGAACCTTCACTTTATTCTGCTGTAGCCAATAACAGGTCGACTTGGCCTTGTGTTTTGGATCATTGTCATGTTGGAATGTCCAAGTACCTCCCGTGCACAGCTTCCTAGCTGATAAATGCAAATGCATTTTATAACATACTGCATTCATCTTGCCATCAATTTTGACCAAATTTCCTGTGCCTTTGTTCTATTTGCGCAATAAAGATATTACCAAACAGTACTTCACTATAGTTCCCTCCTTTTATCTCATTTTGGGTACTATTATCTATGGATGATTACCATGAGCATGTGAGAGCTGCAATGTGAACCGATGTAAAGCTGCCATCCCTGGCCACCATATTAAGCCTGAAACGACCCCTAGACTGAAAAGCTAGGGGTCTATTCCATCCGGTGAGTGGGGACACAGGAGGGGGTGTTGCGCACCTCAAATTTTTTGGAGCACTTTGCACTTTATGGATTGGAGCACATTGTTTACTAATATATGGACATTCACTTACTAATGAATTGTTATTACATAATTGTTTTTTATTGGGAGCGCTGTAATATATATAAGTTTTTGTTTTTACCTTTCATCATGTTGACTCCTCTTCAAATGTTGTGTTTATGGTTGTAGCCAAAAAGCAAAATTTTGGTCTCATCACTCCAAATGACTTTGTGCCAGAAGGTTTGAGGCTTGTCTCTGTGCTATTTGGCGTATTGTAAATGGGATACTTTGTGGCATTTGCGTAGTAATGGCTTTCTTCTGGCGACTCGACCATGCAGCCCATCTTTCTTCAAGTGCCTCCTTATTGTGCTTCTTGAAACAGCCACACCACATGTTTTCAGAGAGTCCTGTATTTCACCTGAAGTTATTTGTTGGTTTTTCTTTGCATCCTGAACAATTTTCCTGGAAGTTGTGGCTGAATTTTTAGTTGGTCTACCTGACCGTGGTTTGGTTTCAACAGAACCCCTGATTTTCCACTTCTTGATTAGAGTTTGAACACTGCTGATTGGCATTCTCAATTCCTTGGATATCTTTTTATATCTCTTTCCTGTTTTATACATTTCAACTACCTTTTGCCTCAGATCCTTTGACAATTCTTTTGCTTTCCCCATGACTCAGAATCCAGAAACGTCAGTGCAGCACATGATGAAAGATGCAAGGGTCTGTCAGGAGTCCAGAAACTCATTGACCTTTTATACACACACACTAATTACAAGCAAACAGATCACAGGTGAGGATCGTTACCTTTAACCACTTGCCAACAGCCGCACGGCGATATACGTCAGCAATGACAGTGGTGGGCAAATGGGCGTACCTGTAGGTCCCCTTTAAGAGCCGGGGATAGCAGACGCGCTCGCGTGCCCATCGCGTACATCATGACCATGCCCGCGGGACCGACAGACTCGATGTCCGCCGGTTTCCCGGCGATCATGTCACGTAGCCTCAGAACGGGGAAGTGCCTATGTAAACAAAGCATTTCCCTGTTCTGTCTTGTGATATGGCAGAGATTACTGCTTCCTGTCATCGGGAGCGGTGATCGCTGTCATGTGACTAGTAGCCCACCCCCCCACAGTTAGAATCACTCCCTAGGACACACTTAACCCCTTCATCGCCCCCTAGTGGTTAACCCCTTCACTGCCAGTGTCATTTACACAGTAAGCAGTGCATTTTTATAGCACTGATCGCCGTATACATGACAATGGTCTCAAAATAGTGTCAAAAGTGTTCGATGTGTCCTCTAAAATGTTGCAGTCCCGATAAAAATCAGAGATCGCCGCCATTACTAATAAAAAATATTTTTTTTTTTTAAATGACATAAAACTATGCCCTATTTTGTAGACGCTATAACTTTTGTGCAAACCAATCAATATACGATTTTTGCTATTTTTTTTACCAAAAATATGTAGAAGAATATATATCGGCCTAAACTGAGGAAAAAAAAAAAAGTTTTTTTATATATTTTTGGGGGATATTTATTAGAGCAAAAAATAAAAAAATAATGTTTTTTTTTTTAAATTGTCGCTCTTTTTTTGTTTATAGCGCAAAAAATTAAAACGGCAGAGGTGATCAAATACCACCAAAAGAAAGCTCTATTTGTGGGAAAAAAAAAGACGTCAATTTTGTTTGGGTGTAGCGTCGCATGACCGCGCAATTGTCAGTTAAAGCGTAGCACTGCCGAATCGCAAGTGCTCTGGTCAGGAAGGGGTAAAATCTTCCAGGGCTGAAGCGGTTAACCATTCAAACCCCTTTGTGTCAATTTGTGTGCATGTTATCAGGCCAAAATCACCAGAGTGTGTAAATTTTTGATCAGGGTCATTTGGATAGTTTCTGTTGACATTATGATTTAACCACTTCATTACCGGCCTATAGTCATATGACGCCCACAAGGTGGATCTCCCATCCTGGGTGGGCGTCATATGACGTCCTCGAACTCCCGGCCGCCTGGGGGGCGCGCACGCCGCCGGCGGCGCGCGCCCGCGGCATCGCTCAGGACCCGGTGCGAGTGCCCGTTAAAACAACGGGACCGTGCGGGACCGTGGAGCTGTGTGTGTAAACACACAGCTCCACGTCCTGTCAGCGAGGAGGAGACCGATCATGTGATCCCAGTACGGAGGAACACATGATCGGTCTTCTCCCCTTGAGTCCCCTCCCCCCACAGTTAGAATCACTTGTATAGGGAACACATTAACCCCTACAGCGCCCCCTAGTGTTAACCCCTTCCCTGACAGTCACATTTACACAGTAATCAATGCAATTTTATAGCAACAATCGCTGTGTAAATGTGAATGGTTCCAAAAATGTGTCAAAAGTGTCCGAAGTGTCCGCCGCAATGTCGCAGTCACGAAAAAAAAATCGCAGATCGCCGCCATTACTAGTAAAAAAAAAAAAAATTCAATAAATCTATCCCCTATTTTGTAGACGCTATAACTTTTGCGCAAACCGATCAATATACGCTTATTGCGATTTTTTTTA
>JAQSEC010001708.1:0-11455 GCA_028564925.1 Lithobates sylvaticus
TGTTGTTGCTGGGGGATCTGTTATTGTTGGGGGTGTCTATTATTGCGGGGGGGGGGGTGTCTATTTTCCAAACAGATGGTGGGTAAAGGATGGAAACAAGGGATGGTGCTTGGAGGTGGGTGACTTGCTTGAGAGAGGGAAGTTCCTGCACCTATTCTCTGAGAAAAAAAAACCCTGCTTAGGTCTTTAGGATGTCTACAAAAAGAGAGGCTATTACAGCTAAATAAAATGCATAAAACATGTTAAATGTGTGTATAATCTTAATGGGAAGATTGTTGCTGAAATGAATGGCCTCTTTAACCATTTCACTGCCAAACGATATAACGCTTATGTCTGTGCAGCACAGGCTTTTAAACACACTTCCAGCTGCCAAACTGTATTTACATTTGTTAAGCTGATTTTTGGCTTTCTGCTTTCACTCACCCCATATTGTGCCCCTTCCTCGAAAGTAAATCAACCTCACTGAAAGTGCAGCTCTTTTCCCTTTGCTTTCTATAGAGGGCAGAATCTTGGCAGCCTGCCAGCCATAAAAGCCAGGTGCTGTTATAAACTGACTGAAACCCTACTTCAGACTGGGTTCAAATGTTAGGAATATACACTATATTACCAAAAGTATTGGGCTGCATGCCATAACAGGCACATGAACTTTAATGGCATCCTGGTCTTAGTCCGTGAAGTTTAATATTGAGTTAGCCCACCCTTTGCAGCTATAACAACTTCAGCTTTTGCATGAGAATGTTTGACCATTCTTCCAGAAGTGCATTTGTGAGGTCAGGTACTGATGTGGACGAGAAGGCCTGGCTCGCATTCTTCACTCTAATTGATCCCAAAGGCGTTCTATCGGGTTGAGATCAGGACTGCAGGCCAATCAAGTTCCTCCAACCCAAACTCACTCATCTATGTCTTTATGAAATCTGCTTTGTGCACTGGTCAAAATCATTTGGTGGAGGGGGATTATGGTGTGGACGTCAGCATACCAAGACATTTTAGACAATTTCATGCTTCCAATTTGTGGGAACAGTTTGGGGATGGCCCCTTCCTGTTCCAACATGACTGCGCACCAGTGCACGAAGCAAGGTTCATAAAGACATGGATAAGTGAGTTTGGGGTGGAGGAACTTGACTGGCCTGCACAGAGTCCTGACCTCAACCTGATAGAACACTTTTGGGATGAATTAGAGCGGAGACTGCGAGCCAGGCCTTCTCATCCACATTAGTGCCTGACCTCACAAATGTTCTTCTTAAAAAACAGTCAAACATTCCCATAGACATACTCCTAAACATTGTGGATGGCCTTCCCAGAAGAGTTGAAGCTTTTATAGGTGCAAAGAGTGGGCCAACTCAATATTAAACCCTATGGACCAAGACTGGGATGACATTAAAGTTCACGTGCGTGTAAAAGCAAGTGTCCCAGTACTTTTGGTAATATAGTGTATAAATAATCGAATGTCCAAAGTCTGGGCACAAACGCAGTTTTAAGTGGAGTGCCACCCAAAAATACAGTGCCTTGAAAAAGTATTCATACCCCTTGAAATTTTCCACATTTTGTCATGTTACAACCAAAAACGTAAATGTATATTTTATTGGGATTTTATGTGATAGACCAACACAAAGTGGCACATAATTGTGAAGTGGAAGGAAAATGATAAATGTTTTAAAAATTTTTTTTACAAATAAATATCTGAAAAGTGTGGCGTGCATTTTGTATTCAGCCCCCTTTACTCTGATACCCCTAACTAAAATCTAGTGGAAACAATTGCCTTCAGAAGTCACCTAATTAGTAAATAGAGTCCACCTGTGTGTAATTTAATCTCAGTATAAATACAGCTGTTCTGTGAAGCCCTCAGAGGTTTGTTAGAGAACCTTAGTGAACAAACAGCATCATGAAGGCCAAGGAACACACCAGACTGGTCAGGGATAAAGTTGTGGAGAAGTTTAAAGCAGGGTTAGGTTATAAAAAAATATCCCAAGCTTTGAACATCTGTGGAGCACTGTTCAATCCATCATATGAAAATGGAAAGAGTATGGGACAACTGTAAACCTACCAAGACATGGCCGTCCACCTAAACTGACAGGCCGGGCAAGGAGAGCATTCATCAGAGAAGCAGCCAAGAGGTCCATGGTAACTCTGGAGGAGCTGCAGAGATCCACAGCTCAGGTGGGAGAATCTGTCCACAGGACAACTATTAGTCGTGCACTCCACAAATCTGTCCTTTATGGAAGAGTGGCAAGAAGAAAGCCATTGTTGAAAGAAAGCCATAAGAAGTCCTGTTTGCAGTTTGCGAGAAGCCATGTGGGGGACACAGCAAACATGTGGAAGAAGGTGCTCTGGTCAGATGAGACCAAAATTGAACTTTTTGGCCTAAAAGCAAAATGCTATGTGTGGTGGAAAACTAACACTGCACATCACCCTAAACACACCATCCCCACCGTGAAAGATGGTGGTGGCAGCATCATGTTGTGGGGATGCTTTTCTTCAGCAGGGACAGGGAAGCTGGTCAGAGTTGATGGGACGATGGATGGAGCCAAATACAGGGCAATTTAATAAGAAAACCTGTTAGAGTCTGCAAAAGACTTGAGACTGGGGCAGAGGTTCACCTTCCAGCAGGACAACTACCCTAAACATACAGCCAGAGCTACAATGGAATGGTTTAGATCAAAGCATATTCATGTGTTAGAATGGCCCAGTCAAAGTCCAGACCTAAATCCAATTGAGAATCTGTGGCAAGACTTGAAAATTGCTGTTCACAGATGCTCTCCATCCAATCTGACAGAGCTTGAGCTATTTTGCAAAGAAGAATGGAAAAAAATTTCACTCTAGATGTGCAAAGCTGGTAGAGACACCCCCAAAAAGACTTGCAGCTGTAATTGCAGCGAAAGGTGGTTCTACAAAGTATTGACTCAGGGGGGCTGAATACAAATGCACGCCACACTTTTCACATATTTTTATTTGTAAAAAAAAAATAAAATTTGAAAACCATTTATCATTTTCCTTCCACTTCACAATTATGTGCCACTTTTGTTTGGTCTATCACATAAAATCCCAAGTAAAATACATTTACGTTTGTTGGTTGTAACATGACACTAAATGTGGAAAATTTCAAGGGGTATGAAAAATTTGGTGCAGCTGTGCATGGTAGCCAATTAGCTTCTAACGTCAGCTCGTTCAATCAAACTTTGACACAAAAAAAAGAAATGGAAGCTGATTGGTTTGCAAAGCTGCAATAGATTTTGCACTTTCTAGTTTTAGTAAATCAACCCCTATATGTATTAACCGGTTCCCGACCGGCGCACGACGATATATGTCGGCAGAATGGCACGTACAGGCAGGAGGGCATATATATAAGTCCCTCCTTAATGCCTGCCATGCCATCGGGAGCGCGCCGGGAGCGGCGCGCTCCCGCGCCGGTCCGGACCCCCGTCAGGGCGGTCGCGGGTCCCGCGGACTCGATCGTCGCGGGGACACCCGCGATCGTCTCACGGGAAGGCTGAACGGGGAGATGCGGAAGTACACAGCATCTCCCCGTTCTCCCTGTGATTGGAGCAGAGATCAGCATTCACTAGCTGACAGCCACGCCCCCCCCACAGTAAGAAACACACCCCTAGGCATACTTAACCCCTACACTGCCCCCTTGTGGTTAACCCCTTCACTGCCAGTGTCATTTATACAGGAATCAATGCATTTAAATAGCATTGATTGCTGTATAAATGACAATGGTCCCAAAAATGTGTCAAAAATTTCCGATGTGTCCGCCATAATGTCCCATTCACAATAAAAATCGCGATCGCCGCCATTACTAATAAAAAAAAAAAATATTAATAAAAATGCTATAAAACTATCCCCTATCTTGTAAACGCTATAACTTCTGCGCAAACCAATCAATAATCGCTTATTGTGTTTTTTTTTACCAAAAATATGTAGAAGAATACGTATCGGCCTAAACTGAGGAAAAAAAAAGTTTTTTTATATATTTTTGGGGGATATTTATTATAGCAAAAAATAAAAAATAATGCGTTTTTTTTTTTCAAAATTGTCGGTCTTTTTTGTTTATAGCGCAAAAAATAAAAACCGCATGGGCGATCAAATACCACCAAAAGAAAGCTCTATTTGTGGGAAAAAAAAAGGACGTCAATTTTGTTTGGGAGCCACGTCGCACGACCGCGCATTTGTCAGTTAAAGCGACACAGTGCTGAATCGCAAAAAGGGGCCTGGTCCTTTGGCTGCAAATTGGTCCGGTCTGAAAGTGGTTAAACAACATATACTTATTTCAGATTAGCATAAAGTTTTGTCCTCTTGCTTCTCTTTGGATAACTCAGTTTATGTTTATGATGCATATTTAATGCTCTATCCTTCCTGACGTCTGACAGTATTTTAATGTATATATGTAATAACTACAATAAATAAGACTAAAATTATTGCCTGTTACCAAGATAGAACATTAGTGTTTTAACTTTTTTTCCCCATGTGCTGCCCTAAGAAAAACATGTTTATGGAGGACTTGTGCAGAAGAGTCCAATTAAAAAGGGTTATATAAGTTATTGCAATTACGAAATCTTTGTATATAACAGCACATACTTCAGCCTGACCAGTGCAAGCTTAAATTTAACAGGCATGACCAATTTCTGTTAAAATTCCCCTGTTGCGCTGTCCTGGATGTCATCCATTGCATTACATGCTTGATACACTGGCTGTCACTGCCAGGTTATGTGACTTCCTGTAATGTATGAATGCTTGTAATTGTAGAAAATGTATAATGTTTCTCTGTTTAAAAAAAAAAAAAAAAAAAGTATATATTTCCTTGCTGTCCTTTCAAGCTCTCAAAGAAGTTCAAAATTAAAAATGATGTTTGATTTTATCACAACACAATGTACTGTAAGGTTATCATAAAGTCATTCTGCAACAGATACAGAGCCCTTATATAAGATATTAAAGGAATTGTATGCTCACAGCATACACTTATATTTTATATTATCAGCATTGTAATAGCCATACACGTTTTCATCATATTCCACAACTTTCTGGATTCCCTGCATACTTTGCAGCTTTTCCTCTGCTGTTTACTTTCAATTTTCACGGACTACATATCCCATAGTACTTTGCTGTCTGGAAGTTGTGGTTCCTGTACTGACTCCTGAATCTCCTCCTCTCAGCTCCTTTATAGTTTAGAAAGCCGGCTCCGTGAGTTCTGTGACACAGCAGTGCCTGCTCACAGGTCATAGTGAATGTGTGTTTCAGAATTCAAGTAAGTTATTATGTGGAGATCTTCACAAAGTAATTTTACAAACTTCAAGATTGTTAGATTAATAGAAATAGGTTACAGATAATTGAAATACAATGTGGAAATTAATACATCATTTTAAATTTTGACCACAGATACACCTTAAATAATTCCAGGTATGGATATTTATACATAGTAATGTAGCACCCTGATGTTTAGGCAGAGTTGCTGTTCAATTTATTTGCCTGGGTGGTGGTTGTCTTGGCTGGTTGGTGGGGGTCGATTGATTTCGCCCTGGTTCTGCACTTCTCTCTTCTGTCGCTGGATGGCCAGGTTTCTGGTGACATTGGATGGAATGGGGGCATTGCAAGGATAGATTAGGAATGAATGAGGTGTCTCGGCCAATGGGCAGGGATTTTCTTGGTTCCCTTGGCCTGCTGGGAGAGCCTATTTATTTGGGTGGAGTCAGGTGATCGGGGTTCTGTGCCACCTGGATGGCTGTCTGGGTGGACGTGTGTTGTATTGCCCTGGGCTGCTAGAACAAAAGCCTAAGGCCTGTCCCAGGGACATCTGGCTGCTAGGCTATCTGAGAGCCTATTCAGAAGTAGTGCAGGGTGGGGAATGTGGGTTTGTAGTCCAACCAGAAGTAACGGTTCCACAGGCTGGGGAATCTGTCGTGGTCAGAGGTAGAGGGGAAGTTGTCGTCACAAAGGGACCATCCACCTTGCTACCGGAGACCACAGTGAGTGAGCTGAGGCCAGTACCAGAGTAGACATCTCGCCAACCAGGGACGGTGAAGAAGTGGGAAAGCATCAGCAGATGCCAAGTCAGGGAACCAGCGGGGCAGCAGAGGTGACACTTGTGGAGTGCCAAGCCAGGGACCTAATGTGTCAGCAGGGGTGAAGCTCGAGGAGTATCTGTGAGTGCCAAGCCAGGGACCCAGCAGCGAAGTGGGGGTGATGCTTGAGAAAGATACTGAGTGCTACAGTGAAAGAGCTCAGGGGATCCAGTGGCTAGTGTATCTGAAGTCTAGTGAGAGAGACTGGGAGCTTGTTGAGTGAAGACCCACAGTGAGTGAGTGTGGGGTAAAGTGAACTGTTCGTATTGCAGAAAGTTGAATACCTTTACCGTTAGTAAGTGCTACAAGATTGTTGCCATAGGAAACAGCGGTCCTACCTATAAGTGGTGTCCGGCTGGAGTCCTTCGCCTGTATAGCTTTCTACCTATAGAAGTCTTGGAGTCTGCCAATTAACATTGCATCTACCTAAGGGTGTCCTGGCCCTAATCCTCTCTCCCACAGTTCTGTTTAAGAAACAATAAATCTCTTTGCATTCAAAAAGTGTCCGGCACCCACCTGTTCATCTTGCATTACGCCAACCATGCCTTGTAACCCACTCTACACTGAAGGATGTCAGCTGTCCTTAACTCTGGAGGGCACCATTGGGCTTCAGGGGCCCCAGGACTTTGCTACAGTTACATTGATCCAGCTTGAACCAATGCAACTATGCATATACCATACCTGTGAGATCCCTCTAGAAGCTGGAAATCACTGCAGTAAACATCGCTACTTGAGTGATTTGCACTAGCTTCCATATCCTGTGCTGAACAGCTGCCTGCTCCCTTCTGAACACAAAAGGGGAAAGTTATCATGGCGGGAGACTTTAATTTTGTGTTTGATCCAACTCTTGATACTCAACCTATTTCCCTACGTTCAGAAGGGAAAAACCTCAAGGCTGTCAAGCCAAAACTATATCAGCAGCAATTAGTGGAGGTGTGGAGAATTATGCACCCCAAGGGGAGGGACTTCACTTATTATTCTCAAGTACATTCATCCTATTCAAGAATTGATTATGTCCTCCTAGACCATCAGCTTTTAGAGGGCCTATTAAAAGTGGAGGTGAAGTCAATCACCCTCTCGGATCATGCTCCGGTTATAGTAAGCTTGAACATGAAGGATATACCGGTTAGGCAAAGATCCTGGAGGGTGGATGAATCACTCTTACATGACCATACTGTACTGGAAAACTTGGAGAAGGACCTGAACCTGTTTTTTAAGGAGAATAATATAGAGAATATTGCACCAACTTTACTGTGGGAGACTCATAAAGTTTTTATGAGAGGGAGACTAATTGCAGAGGGGGCTAAGAGGAAAAAAATTTGGACTGTACAGAAAAATTCCCTCTTACAAGAGATCCAAGAGTTGGAACAGACACATAAAAGGGTAAGGGACAATAGGATAATGATTGAGTTAACAAGAAAGCGGGAAGCCCTGAGGGATTTAATGGAGCAAGATACTAAAAGAATGTTCATTAGAACAGCTAAAAGGCAATATGAACATGGTAACAGACCAGGGAGATTTTTGGCAGAGGTGATTAAACCCAGAAGAAATCTGAATTTTATTCAGAAAATGAAAGATAAAAAAGGAGACATGAAACATTCCACCAGGGATATTAGCAGGATTTTTTTTAGAATACTATCAATCACTCTATAGAGTAAATGAATCTCAAAACCCAGATGAGGTCCTAAATAGAAAAAACAAAATAGAACAATATTTACGTAATATAAAGTTACCTGTCTAATTAGAGGAGGACTCAAATGGGTTAGATAGGGAAATTTCTAAGGAAGAAATAGAGCAGGCAATCCAAAAAAGCAAGGCTGGGAAAAGCCCGGGCCCAGATGGGTACACATCGTTATATTATAAAAAGTTTATGGGAATCTTGATTCCTTTTTATCATTCCTATATGAATGCTATTGGGGAGGGTTTAAAGATACGTGAAGAAGCTTTGGGGGCCTATATTACACTTTTGGCAAAAGAAGGGAAGGATCCAACACTTTGATCCAGCTTTAGGCCAATATCCCTTATTGATGAAGATATGAAAATCTATGCGAGGATATTGGCCAAGAGACTGAAGCTACTTTTGCCAGAATACATAGGTAAGGACCAAGCAGGGTTTGTCCCTGGGAGAGAAACAAGGGATAACATCTTAAAAACAATTTTATTGATGCATGTAGCAAAGAAAAGCAAGAAGCCCGTCCTTTTTCTATCAATCGATGCCGAAAAGGCCTTTGATAGACTAGATTGGGACTTCATGCTGGGGACATTGCAGAAATTTGGCATAGGACCACGTATGCTGAGGTGGATCGAGGCCTTGTACTCTAAACCCACAGCTCAAATCCTGGTGAATGGCACTGTATCGGAGCCATTCAGGCTATATAATGGTACACGACAGGGGTGTCCACTCTCCCCCTTACTATTTGTGTTCTCTCTGGAACCCTTTTTAGCTTCCATAAGAACGAACCAAGAGATTAGAGGGATAGAAACTGCAGGACAAGAATATAAGATATCCGCTTTTGCGGATGATATTATGTTCTATATAGCATATCCCTTACAAACACTCCCAAAGATCTTGGGAGAATTAAGTAGCTATGGGGCTGTCTCGAATTTAAGGATCAACATGAAGAAAACGGAGATATTAAATATCTCTGTTTCCCCAACTGAGGGTAGGCTTCTCAGAGCTCTTTTTCCCTTTGTGTGGAAACAGAAGGGATTGAGATATCTGGGAATATACCTGGCAGTATCAATGATAGATCTATATCAAGATAATTATGTTCCCCTATTGAATAAAATCAAACAAGATCTGAAAGGGTACCCTGCACATAGATTATCATGGTTTGGTAGGATAAATGTGATCAAAATGATGATTCTCCCGAAAGCCCTATACGTCTTCCAAAGCCTGCCGATTAATATCCCTGGAGCATATTTCAAAACTCTTAGATTGATTTTGTTGAAATTTATATGGAATAACCGAGCCAACCGTATCGCTTATAAAACAATGAGTAAACCAAGAGGGAACGGGGGAGTGTTCCTTCCAGACCTGGGAAAATATCATGAGGCGGCAGTGTTACGGAGGATCGTGGACTGGGTCCATGGCTCACCGTACAAAAAGTGGGTGTCCTTAGAAGAAAGTGTGAGTAAAGTTGCCCTGGGTCAGATTATTTGGATTCCAAAGCAATACAGGGGGCTCTCGGGAGAAATAGCACCAATCACTATGGAAACATTTAGAGTATGGGATAAATTACTCAATAGCACTTCATGGCAGTATAACAGTCCCCTGACCCCCCTGACTGGGAATAACTTTTTCCCGCCAGGGAAAGATAATAACCAATATCTAAAATGGATAAATAAAGTAAAGTGATCTAGCGCATAAATACAAACACACTCTTACAAGTAAAACATATGTGTCACCACTAGTGATAGTGGATCCCTATAGAGATAAAGTGCAGTTGATGTGATAAATAGATAAATCAATAAATAAATCAATCAATCAATCAGCACATAAGTCCAGATAATGCTGGAACAACAAATGAATGGTGAATAGTTCAGGAAAAAAGGCTCTAATATAATGTAGAGCTAGATGAACGGTAAAGTCAATCTGTCACTCTGAAAATAACCATGAGACGGTGCACCAAGTAAAGGTTCTATACTGGATAGTCTCTCAATCAGTGTCCCCAGTATGTGAAAGAAAACTGTCAGCAAACGTGGTGTATGAAATCCAACAATGGGCTATCTAGCCTCTCACCTCATAGGTTCTTTATTCAGCGTGTAGTCAGAGACAATCTGATTCTCCTTTGCTCTTGAGGTTCCTATCCCCGTTTGGGGGAGCCTTGCCCCGGTATACTATATCGAACGCCGTCTCTTGGGTCACTGTCCTCTAGCCTAGCAGGCTTCGGATGGATAGATCAGGACGCTCTCCCAGTGTATACACCGCCAAACGATAAACAAGCACAATGGCGTCTGAACGCCGATCTCACGTCACTTCCGGTTCAAAGGGTGACTGTTTCCTTTGTCACCCTTTGAACCGGAAGTGACGTGAGATCGGCGTTCAGACGCCATTGTGCTTGTTATTTTGCCTGATCTGTTTTTAACACTGTAAGAGTCCATTTTAGCAATTTTTTTCGTTTAATTGACCAATAAAGTCTCCTTGTTTAAACATACTTCACCATTGGAGGCACTCCTTTTCTACTTTTGTTTTTTTCCCACGTTTATCGTTTGGCGGTGTATACACTGGGAGAGCGTCCTGATCTATCCATCCGAAGCCTGCTAGGCTAGAGGACAGTGACCCAAGAGACGGCGTTCGATATAGTATACCGGGGCAAGGCTCCCCCAAACGGGGATAGGAACCTCAAGAGCAAAGGAGAATCAGATTGTCTCTGACTACACGCTGAATAAAGAACCTATGAGGTGAGAGGCTAGATAGCCCATTGTTGGATTTCATACACCACGTTTGCTGACAGTTTTCTTTCACATACTGGGGACACCGATTGAGAGACTATCCAGTATAGAACCTTTACTTGGTGCACCGTCTCATGGTTATTTTCAGAGTGACCCATTGACTTTACCGTTCATCTAGCTCTACATTATATTAGAGCCTTTTTTCCTGAACTATTCACCATTCATTTGTTGTTCCAGCATTATCTGGACTTATGTGCTGATTGATTGATTTATTTATTTATTGATTTATCTATTTATCACATCAACTGCACTTTATCTCTATAGGGATCCACTATCACTAGTGGTGACACATATGTTTTACTTGTAAGAGTGTGTTTGTATTTATGCGCTAGATCACTTTACTTTATTTATTTGTCTATGTCTTTGTGAACACTACTAGATTTGGCTGCTTTCCTTTCCGAGGAAGATTTTATCTCTATCGGATAACACACCTTAAGATTAATTCTTTTTACGTTTTATTATTTATGAGATTTTTATGCACTTGCACTTATTAATATTTATTGATTGTACACAGGTGGATTATCACATTCCACCATCCAGTAATACAGCGCGGAGGTCACTTCTATTCACTTTAATATCTAAAATGGACTCTATCAGACCAGCTGAGGCTTAAGGATGTCTTGAAGGGGAATGCTTTGTGCTCATTAACGGAACTGCGAGAGAGGTATGGTACAACTCCATGGGATGTGTGGAGATATAGACAGCTCCAACATTTTGTGGATTCTCTTCCAAAACCTCTCCGCGATGGTCCTAGGTTAAACTCGTGGGAAAAATTAATTGATCAAGGGGGAATAAATAGACAGGGGATCTCAAATATATATAGGAGATTGATATCCCCTATGGAGGATGGAGCTGCATGCCCTTTCGGGAGTTGGGAAAGGGAATTGAATCAGGCACTACCTGAAGAAATGAAAAACAAGGTTTTAGACTATGTCCACTCCACC
>JAQSEC010002401.1:0-11471 GCA_028564925.1 Lithobates sylvaticus
TTACTTTCGTCAGTAGGGGAGGGAAGTTAGTCTCATATATACGGGATATGTCCGGTGGGATTTTAGTACCAAGGTATGTCAGTGTGGAGGTGGTCCAGCGGAATCGAAAGCTAGCTTTCAGGGTCTGGAAGTCTGTGGTCGGAACTAATATCTCCATGGCTTCAGATTTGTTGTAATTTATTTTAAGATTGGATAGTTTACTAAATTTCTCTAGCTCCCTGAGGAGATTCGGTAGTGAGGTCACTGGGTCAGTTATTGAAAAGAGCATGTCATCTGCATATGCTGAGATCTTATGTTGTTGTTGTCCGTCTGATACCCCGTGGATATTAGGATTCAGTCTAATTGTGGAGAGGAAGGGTTCTAGGGAGATGGCGTATAATAGGGGAGATAGTGGGCATC
This sequence comes from Lithobates sylvaticus, assembly GCA_028564925.1. Classification (NCBI taxonomy): domain Eukaryota; kingdom Metazoa; phylum Chordata; class Amphibia; order Anura; family Ranidae; genus Lithobates; species Lithobates sylvaticus. The sequence goes on from JAQSEC010002401.1 coordinate 400, forward strand.
CCGGTCTAGTGCCATTCGTTATGGGGAACGAGTCTGATAGGACTCCGTTGGTCTTTACTTGAGCTGTCGGGTTCCGGTATATGGTAGCTATGCGGTTTATCATTACTTCCCCCAATCCTATGCCTTTCAGTACTGTGAACATATATGACCAGTTAACCCTATCAAACGCCTTTTCGGCATCTGTGTTCAGGAGAATGCATGGGATCTTTGTAGTTTTAGTGATATATAGAAGGTTCAGAACTTTAGTCGTGCTGTCCCTCGCTTCTCTGGATGGGATAAAACCTACTTGATCAAGGTGGATAAGCTGCTGCAGTTGTGATGCTAATCTGGTGGCTATAATTTTAGTGAATAACTTGAGTTCGATGTTCAGCAATGATATGGGCCTATAGCTACTACATATTGCTGGGTCCTTCCCTTCCTTCCAGATCACTGAGATGTGGGCGCGCAACGTATCTCTAGCTAGTGTACCTCCCTCTCCAAGTGCATTAAAGAGCTTTAGCAAGCGGGGTCCTAGTATTGGTAAAAGTGTTCCATAATATTGTAGAGTGAAACCGTCCGGTCCTGGCGCTTTTCCTGGCTTCATCTGTTTAATGGCCTGCTGTAGTTCGGTCATAGTTATGGGTGCTTCTAAGTCAGTCCGGGTTTCTGTAGTTATGGTTGGGAGCTGGGCTGAGGAGACGTATTCCTCCATTTCCTGTTGGGACCCTGTCTCTAGCTGTAAATTGTATAGACTGGTGTAATAAGATTGAAACTCCTGTGTAATCTGCTTGGGAAGAGCTAATCTGCCTCCCCCCGTTTTGTTGATGTATGGGATGTAGGTTGATAGTCTAATGTCTTTAACTGATTGGGCCAGCAGTTTCCCGCATTTGTCCCCAGATTCATAAGCAGTTCTGCGGCATATCTGAATGGCCGCTTTGGCTCTATACTGGAGTATGTCGTTTATCTGTTTCCTGATCAATTCTAAGTCTGTAGCTAACGTTGGGGTAGGGGCGTGTTTGTGTCTAGATTCTGTCACCTTTAGGTCGTGTAGGAGTTGGGCTAGTTTATGGTCTCGTTTTTTTTTAATTCGAGCCCCGTGTTTGATAAGGACCCCTCTTATCACCGTCTTATGGGCCTCCCACAAAGTCCCTGGCTCACAATCTGGTTGGTCATTTTCTGTAAAATAAAGATTCAAATCTCTGGTGACTTCTGCTAGGATTTCCGGGTCTTGTAAGAGGCTCTCATTAAGTCGCCAGAATCTATGTCTGGGGGCGGAAGCGTCGGTGAGATTATATGTCAGGAATATAGGGGCGTGGTCCGACCATGTTCTGTTCCCTATGTCCGTGGTTTCAAGTAATTCCAGTGATTCTTCCAGGAATGTGGCCTGGCATTCGTTGGGAGCGTATAGTGTCGCTAGCGTGAGTTGTGTGGTCCCTATCAGACCTTTGATAAATACGTATCGACCCGTAGGGTCTAATTGGCATCCCTGGCATTGCCATGGAATTTTGTTAGATAGCAATATGGACACCCCCTTTGATTTGGTGGTTGGGTTAGAGGAGTGGTAGGCAGTAGGGTAGTGTCTGTTACGGAGGTAAGGTAGCTTAGTGTCCTTAAAGTGGGTCTCCTGTATGAATGCTACATCCACTTGGGCCCGTCTAAGTTCCGTCATTAGAATACGTCTCTTCTCTGGGGTATTCAGCCCTTTAACGTTTAGGGACATCACTTTTATTTTCTGTACCGACATATTGTAATTAGCGGCGGGGGGGAGGAAGGGGTGTGCAGGGTGGGGTGTTTTTTTTTTTTTTTGGGGGGGGGATAAGTGGGTGTTATAGTACCAGAAATAGAGAGAAGTATAGAATAAGTGAAGTCGGAAAAAAGAAGATATTGGTATGTAGCTACCAAGTCGGGGTTAGGTCTAGAACCCAATCCCTATATCTATTTATTTGAATCGACGCGTGTCGACCGGGGAGTTGTGAAACGTCCCCTCTCGAGATGCGTTGTCCTAAGTGGAGGAGTGGTAGGCCGAGGCTCATAAAGGTGAGCTCTCCGCCATCCCCCCTCTGCCAACAAGGTTATGTACACAACTATGCACTTTAACATTCTTATAGTAACTTTCAGAGCTGTTTATTATCTACTTCAACTTATGAAACTGTTGCAGTCCAATAGGTATAAATCATTACCATGCCGTAACTTGAAGATCCTCTAGGTGTCCCCATCGGCTAACCCTCTTCATGCTAGTTGGGATCCTCTCCCTCTCCCCACCCCAAACCTCCGTATCCCTTCCCTGATGCTGTCTGGTTGGGTGTGTCATCGCTAGGGCTCTCCGTCTAATAGGAGGTAGGTGGGAGCCTACATTTTAAAGGTATAGGGTCGAGCACCTGCTTTTATGGCATCCTATGTATGTTTCACTAGCTTGGCTCCCGTCAATATGTTCCGATTTAGCCTAGCCGACCTTCCTTGCTGCAATGACAATATTCATTAACGTGAGTCTGTACTCGTATGTAGAATATACTCTGTATAGTCTCGGGATTTGCTATCTACTTCACTTCTTACATTTTCCTACAATAATAAATCCCCAACATCACTCCTCAGTTATCGAGTGATATGGTGAGGGTCTCTCCATAGTAGCTTTGTACAGTACCCCTGTTCCCCCTGTGGGGTTTTATTCGATACTTAATTAGCATTTATATACTTAGTATTTCGGTCTCAATCTCTAGATCTCACTTTCCTGTCATCATTCTCCGATGGTCATGAGTACAGGCAGACTTCACATGACATTCCTGTGATTAGCGGGGTGTCGGTAAGGAGGTGGGGGTCCCCCTCAGGTAGTTCTCCCACTAGATGTCTCGGCCAGCTATATCCAGGTCCATTGATACTCTGGGGGAGCAAGCTCTGTTCGCCTGTCATTATCTCTGGGCCATTCCTTTAGGGATCCATGTGGTTGGCTGTGTTACAGGGGCAGGTATCCGGTGTCTGAGCCGGGACTCCTGTTAACCGGCGGTCTGTGTTCCTTCTATGTCTCTCTCCAGGGGCACTCCTCGTGCAGTGCAAAAAGAGGAGAAATGTGTGTGGGGGGGGGGGGAGTGCTGCTGGTGCATGGAACACAGGGTGGCAACATTGTTCATGAACGGCAAGGGGTCTTCCTGACTTCTAGTGGTAAGTATAGGCAATGGTACCAAACAAAAACTAGGACTGCTTTCTTCCTTCGGGCAATAAAGGCTAAACATAGTGGGCATTTACAGTACCTTATGACTCTCGTGGTGGTTCTTGTGATGCCTCCCTCAGTCTGCGGCGGCTCCCCTGTTGTCTCGAGGGGAAGTTCTCTCTTGGTCTGGAGTGGGGCGGGCGGTTCTGTGTACCTGGTAAAAGGGCTAGCCAGCCCGGTACTTCGATGGGCTCTACTCCCATAAAATCAAATAGCTCCGGTAGGGCCTCCGGTCTGCGCAGGTTGAAGTGCCTCTGGTCTCTCCGAAATGTTATTGAAAGCGGATATCCCCATCTGTAGGTGACATGCCTCCTTCATGCTAGGTCTAGCAGGGGTTTCAACATTGCCCGCCTTTGTAGTGTAGCTCTGGAAATGTCTGGTAATATCTTAATCGTGGCTCCGTCGAACTCCAGGTCCCCAGCTTCCCATGCTTTGCGTAAGACTTGTTCTTTGTGGCCATAATGATGAAGGCGGCAGATTACGTCTCGTGGTCGTAGGGGGTCTGTGGATCTGGGACCCAGCGCTCTGTGGATTCTGTCAATTACCAGCCTCTCCGGGAGGTCTGTGCCCTCGATCGCTCTGAATATGGCTATGGCTGTATCTGATAAGTCCTCCGGTCCCGTGGCTTCTGGAAGGCCCCGGATCCGCAGGTTGTTCCTGCGGCTCCGGTCCTCCATTTCTTCCATGCGGAGTTGTTGTTCCGTGAGTGTATCTGTCTGCGCCATTTGGGTTCTCTCTAGTGCCGTGACTCTTCGCTCCATCCCAGCTAGAGAGGATTCTCCCGTTTCCAGCCTAGAGGACAGGGCTGAAATGTCCGCCCTAACCCCCTTCATTTCTTTGCGGTGTGCCGCCTCCACGGTGCCAATGAGCACTGCTATGTCCGCTTTAGTTGGTAATGCCTGAAGGAGCGCTTTCAGCTCCGGGTCTATTCCGCTCATCTGCAAGGGTGCTCGTGATGTTTCCCCTGCCTCTGTGTGGAGGTCGGTTGGGAACTCGCTATATGATCCGGGAAGTTGCGAGTCAGAAGCCGGGGACATTGCAGCGCTCGGGGGTCTGTCCTCCGTCTCTTCCCCACGTGCCGTCGCCATCTTGGGCTCTGGGGTGCCCGCCTGGGAGAGTAGAAATAGTCGCTCGATCTCTCCTTTAGAAGGGGTCTGCCCTGACGACTTTGGTGCCCTGTTGTTCTTCTTGATGGTCCGCTTCTTTGCGGAGTGCATAGTGCTCTAAATGCTGGTATATTAGGCAGGTTCGCTGGGAGACGGCCGGGAGCTCAAGGAAACACGTCTCTATCCAGCCATGTCCAGGCCACGCCCTCGGGTAGTATATCTAATAGACGAGAGGCAATAAGTTTGGCGTAGAGTTTCAGGTCTATGTTTAATAAAGAAATCGGCCTGAAATTGGAGGGGACAGTGGGTTCCTTCTCTGGCTTTGGCAGAGAGACCACCATGGCTTCCAACATTTCTGGTGGGAAAGAGGCAGAGGCAGCTGCTTTTGTAAACACTGGAGTCAAGAAGGGAGTTAGTATGCTTTTAAATTCTTTGTAATATTCACTACAGAACCCATCAGGTCCCAGAGATTTGTTCAAGGGTAGTGAGTCTATTGTTTTTTGGATTTCTGCTTCGGAGAACGGAAGGTTTAAGGATTGTAGCTGTTGAGGTGACAGTTTGGGTACTGACAAATTGTCCAGGAAGTCATTAATGACTCCGAGATCTGGTTGTATGGTGGCGGAGTCATCTTTTAAGTTATATAAGGATCCATAATAGTGACTGAAGGCATCTGCAATTTTTTGGGGATGGAATTCTTTTTTACTAGTAGCTAGGCGAATGATAAACGGAATTCTGGATTTATATCTATGGCCTTGGAGGTTCTGAGCTAAGAGTTTCCCTGCCTTATTACCATTAGCATAATAATTCATTTTGAGTCTTTTAGTGGCTTTTTCAAAACTATCTAAGAGGTGAAGCCTAAGTTTGTATGTAAGTTGCGATAGTTTCTGTGAGGTGCCCTGGTCAAACAACGCTTTGTTTTTGGTTTCTAATTCTGAGATTTGCCTCGTTAGCTCCGTGGTCACTGCTGCCTCTGCCTCTTTGCCCTTGCCCCAATTTGGATAAACATACTCCTTATGAACGCTTTGTCGGCGTTCCATAACATAATAGGACATTGCACAGAATGAACATTATCGTTAAAAAAATTATTCAGATGTTTTGTAATTTGATCTTTGGTTGCAGTCTGTTGCAGTAAAAAAGTGTTTAACCTCCATACTGGATTTGGTCTAGGGTAGGCGGCGTTGGCAAGAGTCAGAACGATGGAAGCGTGATCAGACCAAGTTATAGCATTAATGCGAACATCTTTAGTGTTAAACAGGATCTGTTGATCTACTATGGCAAGGTCTATCCTGATATATACAGTGGTGTGAAAAAGTGTTTGCCCCCTTCCTCATTTCCTGTTCCTTTGCATGTTTGTCACACTTAAGTGTTTCGGAACATCAAACCAATTTAAACAATAGTCAAGGACAACACAAGTAAACACAAAATGCAATTTGTAAATGAAGGTGTTTATTATTAAAGGTGAAAAAAAATCCAAACCATCATGGCCCTGTGTGAAAAAGTGATTGCCCCCCTTGTTAAAACATACTATAACTGTGGTTGTCCACACCTGAGTTCAATTTCTCTAGCCACACCCAGGCCTGATTATTGCCACACCTGTTCACAATCAAGGCATCACTTAAATAGGAGCTGCTTGACACAGTAAGGTCCACCAGAAGATCCTTAAAAGCTACACATCATGCCGAGACCCAAAGAAATTCAGGAACAATTGAGAAAGAAAGTAATTGAGATCTATCAGTCTGGAAAGGGTTATAAAGCCATTTCCAAAGCTTTGGGAATCCAGCGAACCACAGTGAGAGCCATTATCCACAAATGGCGAAGACATGGAACAGTGGTGAACCTTCCCAGGAGTGGCCGGCCGCCCAAAATTACCCCAAGAGCGCAGCGACGACTCATCCAAGAGGTCACAAAAGACCCCACAACAACGTCCAAGGAACTGCAGGCCTCACTTGCCTCAGTTAAGGTCAGCGTTCATGCCTCCACCATCAGGAAAAGACTGGGCAAAAATGGCCTGCATGGCAGAGTTCCAAGGAGAAAACCACTGCTGAGCAAAAAGAACATCAAAGCTCGTCTCAGTTTCTCCACAACACATCTTGATGATCCCCAAGACTTTTGGGACAACATTCTGTGGACCGATGAGACAAAAGTGGAACTCTTTGGAAGGTGTGTGTCCAAGTATATCTGGCGTAGAAGGAACACTGCATTTCAGAAAAAGAACATTATACCAACAGTAAAATATGGTGGTGGTAGTGTGATGGTCTGGGGCTGTTTTGCTGCTTCAGGACCTGGAAGACTTGCCGTGATAAAAGGAACTATGAATTCTGCTGTCTACCAAGAGATCCTGAAGGAGAATGTCCGACCATCTGTTCGTGTACTCAAGCTGAAACGAACTTGGGTTCTGCAGCAGGACAATGATCCTAAACACACCAGCAAGTCCACCACCGAATGGCTGAAGAAAAACAAAATGAAGACTTTGGAGTGGCCTAGCCAAAGTCCAGACCTGAATCCTATTGAGATGTTGTGGTATGACCTTAAAAAGGCCGTTCATGCTCGAAAACCCTCTAATGTAACTGAATTAGGACAATTCTGCAAAGATGAGTGGGCCAAAATTCCTCCAGGATGCTGTAAAAGCCTCATTGCACGTTATCGCAAACGCTTGGTTGCAGTTGTTGCTGCTAAGGGTGGCCCAACCAGTTATTAGGTTTAGGGGGCAATCACTTTTTCACACAGGGCCATGATGGTTTGGATTTTTTTTCACCTTTAATAATAAACACCTTCATTTACAAATTGCATTTTGTGTTTACTTGTGTTGTCCTTGACTATTGTTTAAATTGGTTTGATGTTCCGAAACACTTAAGTGTGACAAACATGCAAAGGAACAGGAAATGAGGAAGGGGGCAAACACTTTTTCACACCACTGTATCTTGTGGGGTGCTGAGAAAAAAGTGTAGTCCCTTTCATTACCGTGTAAACATCTCCAGGCGTCGTAGGCTTCATGTCTCTGAATGGAAGAGTTTAGTGAAGGAGGGCTGCTTAGGGGAGTGGACGTTGAGTCCATCACTGATTCCGGGGTGAGGTTGAAGTCTCCACATAGGATAAGTGGACCTTTTTGACATTTCCTAATTCTCCTCATCAGCTTGTTGAAAAAATGCACTTGGTGTTTGTTAGGAGAATAGGCTGTCGCTATGGTATACGGTGCGGAATTGACTGTGCAGATTAAAATCAGGTATCTGCCTACAGTGTCGCGAATCTCCTGAATTAGCATGAACCCTACTGAATCTCGTATTGCTATTAATACTCCTTTGGTTTTAGAGTCTGCGTTAGCCATGAATACAAAAGGGAAGCTTCTGTGTGAGCATTTCGGTGTGCTGTGTTGCAAAAATGTGTCTCTTGAGCGCACAAAATATCTCCTTGGTGGTGTAGAGCTTCTTGCCATAAGGACTTTCGTTTCATGGGGTGGTTAAGCCCCTTGGCATTGATAGAAACTATATTAATAGCCATGGTTCAGATATAGAGTAAGTCATGAGATGAAGTAGCAGCCCTCAACTTAACACTTGGTCTATAGGGTACATTTGTTCTGGCAGTGTTGTGTGGAAGGTGGGACTTACTTGGCTGTCTTGCTGTTGCTGAGTTGGTATGGCGTTGGTTTGTAGGTAGCAGTGTTTCTGATGATGGTTGAGGTGTTCTGTCATCCTTCAGGAATTTTCCATTAGTTTGGTGTAGAGTTGACCACGTCTCATGTGCACGGGCAGGAGGTTGGGGAGAGTGAGAGAGAACAGAGGGAGCACAGGGTACAAGAAGAACAAAAACAACAAAAGATAAAGACAATTTAGTAATCAGCTTTGTTGCATGTATCTGAATGCAATGGAACTTGGGGGTAATGGTACCCAAAGACAGCTTATCGCTGTGGAACACTGTTGGGGGGTAAGTTCTCTCCTAGCGACTCCAATGGTCAGGGACAAGGTGTAATTGGATTATCATCCCTACTGTCTGTTCAGGAGTGAGAAGTGGCATTTTTGGTTGTGACTGTTTTCCATTCTTGGGTAAGTCGGCGGGGATTACTGGTTACATCAGGATCCTCTTGGTGATCTGGCAGTATTTCCCACTCCCTCAGAAGGGCGATAACTTTCTCCAAGGAGGTCACGGTATATGAACGGTTGTTTCTGGTCACAGTTAGCTTTGTGGGGTATTCCCACCTGTATACGATTTTATGGTTGCTTTACTTTCGAAAAAAAATTATTTCAGAAAAATGCAGCAAGCATATAAACATGAAACATTAGAACAAAGTAACACTAACAATTCAGATGAGGTCATGTGTTCAGAGAATACAATGGAAGGAAGACACATAAGTACCGTATATTGTGAGAACTGGTAGAATTTCCAGCTGGCCTGAGTACAGAAATAGACTATGCTTCATAAAATGAGAAAAAAAAAAGGGAGGAAAGGGTTAGGGTGGAAAGCCCCCCATTCGGCACCCTTAATGGGAACACACTGTGCCGGAAGGGGAGATCCCGACCCCACCCATCTGTCAAAGTCTTGCAACCAAGCCGAGGCATAGTCTGGGGCCATAATAGAGAACGAAAGTCTACTAGAGACTCAGGGCTGAATAAATCAATGATCATGACAAATTATGCAGGGTCTTCCTGAGGTTTAAAATTTGTGGACCTCAAGTCTGAGCAAGTAACGATTAGAGTAAAGTAAAGGGGAACAGAAGAGGAAAGGCAGGAAAGCTCAGGGTGAGCAGAAGAGAAAGAGAGAGGAGAGCAACGCCTAATACACTGAGATGTCATTGGTTCTGTCATGAGGAGGGAACTAAGGTGACCCCTACGTGTTGGGCCCAGGGTTCCCATACCAGTTCAAAGTTTACAGTGATATTTAGCAGTATACTGGATAGCTTTTCTTGTGACATTATCCATGAAATCTTCTTTTTTGCAGCAGAGAACGAAACCGTCAGTGTTTTCCAAGCCCTAGCAATAGTGAGCTTGGCTCCTAGCAAGATAAAGTGGATCAGTCTTCTAGAGCAGGGGTCATCAACCCCCGGGCCGCGGCCCACTACCGGGCCGTATCGTCTTTGCAGCCGGGCCGCGGCGGGATGTAAGGCACCGGTGGATCAGAGAGGAAAGGGGGCGGGCAAATAAGAGAAGCGGGCTACGAGCGGAGATGACATCTCTCCGCCCGCCAAGCATCACCGCTTTTCCGCCCTCACAGCATGCGGAATGTCAGCGGAGCGGCGGGGAGCAGAGAGAGAATATCATCTCTCCCTGCCCGCCTAGCATCACCGCTCTTCCGTCCTCACAGACTACAGAATGTCGGAGGTGCGGCGGGGAGCAGAGAGATGACATCTCTCACTGCCCGCTCCGCATCACCGCTCTTCCGCCCTCAAGAAATACCACTGAACCAGTGTCACCAATGCAGTGACAATCCTCATCTGGTGGCACTGGCAGGTGATGGGGCATTCCTTATCTGGTGGCACAGGCAGGTGATGTGGCAACTGGCATTCCTCAACTGGTGGCAGGCAGCATGGCAAGTGACATTCCTTAACTGGTGGTAGGCCGCGTGGCAAGTGGCATTCCTCATCTGGTGGCACAGGCAGGTGACGTGGCAAGTGGCATTCCTCATCTGGTGGCAGGCAAGCGTGGCAAGTGGCATTTCTCATCTGGTGGCAGGCAGCGTGGCAAGTGGCATTCCTCATCTGGTGGCAGGCAGCATGGCAAGTGACATTCCTCATCTGGTGGCACAGGCAGGTGACGTGGCAAGTGGAATTCCTCATCTGGTGGCAGGCAGCGTGGCAAGTGGTATTCCTCATCTGGTGGCAGGCAGCATGGCAAGTGACATTCCTCATCTGGTGGCACAGACAGGTGACGTGGCAAGTGGCATTCCTCATCTGGTGGCAGGCAGCGTGGCAAGTGACATTCCTCATCTGGTGGCACAGGCAGGTGACGTGGCAAGTGGCATTCCTCATCTGGTGGCAGGCAGCATGGCAAGTGACATTCCTCATCTGGTGGCACAGACAGGTGACGTGGCAAGTGGTATTCCTCATCTGGTGGCAGGCAGCATGGCAAGTGACATTCCTCATCTGGTGGCACAGACAGGTGACGTGGCAAGTGGCATTCCTCATCTGGTGGCAGGCAGCGTGGCAAGTGACATTCCTCATCTGGTGGCACAGGCAGGCAAGCGTGGCAAGTGGCATTTCTCATCTGGTGGCAGGCAGCGTAGCAAGTGGCATCCTCATCTGGTGGCAGGCAGCATGGCAAGCGACATTCCTCATCTGGTCGCAGGCGATGTGGAAAGTGACACACTCAGGGCTCCCACTGATTCTGCATTATGGTGAGTTGAACCATTTCATCTATATTACAATGTAAATATAAGAAAATAATGCGCTTCAATTATTCTGACACCATACCAACCATGGTGCCGTGATGATTAAAGTACCAACAGCAGAACACCAGCTATTGCCCCGATAAATTGCCCACAAAATTCGCTTACCCCCCTTGTGTGTGCGTACACCCCCCCCCCCCCCTCGCCGGGCCTTGGCACAAATTTCTTCCACCCAGCCGGTCCCTGGTGCCAAAAAGGTTGGGGACCACTGTCCTAGAGGGTTTAGAGAGCAACGGTATTTGATCATTTAAGAACCCAATCATTGGTTTCCTGGGAATCCGACTACCAACTAGTTTATCTATTAATTTGAATATGCGTAGCCAGAAGGGGTGTATTCTTGGGCATTCCCACCATACGTGGGCCATCGTGCCAACATGTTTACATCCTCTAAAGCACGTGATGTCCGC
>JAQSEC010002430.1:0-11403 GCA_028564925.1 Lithobates sylvaticus
GAAACATGAAAGACTGGATGGACCTTGAGGGAATCAGGAAGTTCCAACTCATAGGCTACTTCGTTAATCTTTCGTTTGACTGGAAAGGGACCTAAGAACTTAGGGCCCAGTTTTTTCGAGGGACAAGCCATCCTCAGATTCAAGGTAGAGAGCCATACTGTGTCACCTGGTACCAGTACCAATTCTCCACGCCTCTTTCGGTCAAAGACTGTCTTGTTATGTTCCTGGGTCCGGGCCATGGTGTCCTGCAGGAGTTGGTTATTGGAAGCAAAGAAGTCAATCTTTTTCTGAACTGCGGGCACAGTACATTCAGGAAGAGAATTGGGCAGGAATGAAGGATGAAAGCCATAGTTGGCGAAGAAAGGCGTCTGTTGGGTGGCCGAGTGGATAGCATTGTTATATGCAAACTCGGCAACTGGTAACAGGGAGATCCAATCGTCTTGGGAGAAGGAAGAAAAGCATCGTAGGTATTGTTCCAGGGTCTGATTGGTTCTTTCGGTCTGCCCATTGGTTTGAGGGTGATAAGCGGAAGAAAACGATAGCTCAATGTTGAGGGCCTTGCAGAGTGATTTCCAGAACCGAGAGGTGAATTGTACCCCTCGGTCAGACACTATGTTGGCCGGTACCCCATGGAGTCTGATGACCTCTCGGATGAACACTTGTGCGGTTTCTGAGGCCGAAAGGGTGCCCTTCATGGGGACAAAGTGTGCCATCTTTGACAGACGATCAACTATCACGAAGATCGTAGTGTGGTCCTCTGCTGGGGGGTAGTTCCACAATGAAGTCTATGGACAGCATTTTCCAGGGACGATCTGGGACTGGCAATGGCTTGAGTAGGCCCCAGGCTTTGGTTCTGTAACTTTTGCTCCGAATACACACAGTGCATGTTTCCACAAACTTCCTACAGTCTTCCCTTAACTGAGGCCACCAGAAGGTACGTTGTACCAATTCAGTGGTTTTGGTGACACCAAAGTGTCCGGCAAGCTTATGATCATGGCACAATTCCAGGACGGTTACCCGCAGACCCTCGGGAATGAAAATCTTATCCCCATGCCACAATAGCCCATCCTTGGCCTGTAACCCAGGACCGGGAGTGGGTATGAGGCCACTGGAAGCCCGCCTGAGCTGGGACAGCAGGTCTTCTTGTAGCAGGAGAAAGTTTCCAGGGGCAAGGATAGTGTCTGGAGGGGAACCATCCTGGGATTTGTGATACATACGAGACAGAGCGTCCGGCTTCGCGTTTTTGGAACCCGGACGATATGTCACGTGAAAGGTAAAACGAGAGAAAAATAAGGCCCAACGGGCCTGTCGAGGTTTCAACCTCTTGGCAGTCTTCAAGTACTCTAAATTCTTGTGATCTGTGAAGATCAAGATTGGATGAGTAGCCCCTTCTAGCAGGTAGCGCCATTCCTCGAGGGCGGTCTTTATGGCCAGTAATTCCCGATCCCCCACATCGTAGTTCTTCTCGGCTGGGGACAGTTTCCGTGAGAAGAATGCCACGGGGTGTAGCAGGGCTTTGATGCACTGTCTCTGGGACAGGATGGCCCCTACAGCTATCTCCGAGGCATCCACTTCTAGAACAAAGGGTAGAGAAGGGTCTGGATGCTTCAGGATAGGGGCTGAGGTAAAGAGCCCCTTGAGGGCCTCGAAGGCCCCTTGGGCCTCAGGAGACCAATGAAAACAGGGGACCTTGTTTGGTGAGTTGAGTAATGGGTGCCACTATGGCCAAGAATCCCTTGATGAATTTGCGATAAAAATTGGCAAAGCCAATGAATCGCTGGATCCCCTTTTTATCTGCGGGAACTGGCCAGTCCAGGATGGCTGAGATTTTCTGGGGGTCCATCCGGATGCCTCTACTGGAAATGATCAAACCTAGGAAGGGTATGCTTTCTACCTCAAAGAGGCATTTTTCTGCCTTGGCATAGAGGCCATGTTGCCGGAGACGGCCCAAAACACTTTTAACATGTCCACGATGCAGCTCTAGGGAGGAAGAGAAAATTAGTATGTCATCAAGATAAACAACAGCAAAAACATCAAGGAAGTCCCGAAGCACATCATTTATGAAAGACTGGAAGGTAGCAGGGGCGTTGCAGAGTCCGAACAGCATCACCAGGTACTCGAAGTGCCCAAATCGAGACCGAAATGCCGTCTTCCATTCGTCCCCATCTTTAATACGAATTAAGTTGTACGGCCCTCTGAGGTCCAGTTTGGAAAAGATGGAGGCTGTGCCAAGCCTCTGAAACAGTTCAGGTACCAGGGGGAGCGGGTAGCGATTTTTGACTGTGACCTCGTTTAGGGCACGATAGTCCACACAGGGTCTGAGAGAACGGTCCTTCTTCTCTACGAAAAATATTCCTGCACCTGCAGGAGATGTAGACGGGCGGATAAACCCTTTTTTCAGGTTATCATCAATATAGTCCTTTAATTTCCCCTGCTCCACTTCTGTTAACGGAAAAACCCTACCGAAGGGAATCTTGGCCCCGGGAAGGAGTTCAATGGGACAGTCATAGGGCCTGTGGGGTGGCAGCACATCTGCCCTTCGTTTGCTGAACACATCCAGGTATGCATGGTAGACTTCAGGGATGGACTGACGTAGACCTGCCTCGTTTTCGAGGCAGAGCAAAGCAGAGGGTCCTGCGGGGGCCAAGGAGCCGCAGGACCTTTGGCAGTAGGGAGAAGAAAAGGCCACCTCTCCTGTGGACCAGTTGATGACCGGGTTGTGTGCTTGCAGCCAGGGGATCCCTAGAATGACTGGGAACAAGGGAGAAGAAATTATGTCCAGACATAACAGTTCTTGATGTGACTCTGAGATCACTGTATGCAATGGGGCAGTCTCCTGAGTCACTGGGCCAGATTTAATGGTGGACCCATCCGCCAGGTGGACGGACAGGCCCTGTTCCCTTGGACGGAGAGGAATTCGATGCCGGGCAGAAAAAGCAGAGTCCATAAAGCAACTACAGGCACCAGAGTCAATAATTGCGGTGGTCTTTAGGGTCCTTCCTGAGAACTGGAAGGAAACAGAAAGGGCAAGATGAGATGAAACCCCGGTCACAGGATCCACATAACTGGAGAGAATAGTGGGGAACTTACGGAGTTTAGCCGGGCAGTTCCGGACATAGTGACCAGGCTCTCCGCAATACAGGCACAGATTGTTGCTGCGGCGTCTCTGACGTTCTGCTGGAGTGAGAGAAGGCCGCAGGAGTCCAAGTTGCATGGGTTCAGATGCAGAAGAGGCATGAACAGGTTTAACAGGGGGAGCAGTGCGGAAGTGACTTGGGCCCCTGGGAAGCATCCAGGTAGGTCTTGGGGACCCCAAGGTTCGTTCGGCCCTACGCTCCCGTAGGCGCCGGTCAATTTGGATGCTTAGGTCTATGAGGGAGTTCAGGGTCTGAGGTACCCCCACTCTGGCGAGCTCGTCCTTGAGTGCGTCTGAGAGTCCCATGCGGAATTGGTGACGGAGAGCAGCATCGTTCCAGTCGGTGTCGGCACCCCAACGCCTGAACTCAGCCACATAGTCCTCTGCTGGTCTTCGACCCTGTTGGAGAGAACGTAAGGCGGCCTCCGCAGTGGTTGAGAGTTGGGGGTCCTCATAAAGCTGCGCCATGGCGTCAAAAAAGGTGGAGAGACTGGTCAATGCTGCATCCTTTTGTTCCACGAGACGGTGGGCCCAGATTTGGGGATCCCCAGTTAGTAGGGCTACCACAAAACCCACCTTGGTGGTCTCCAGAGAAAAGGTCCTAGGTTGCAGGGCAAAATGGAGTTCACAGGAGTTACGGAAAGTTCTGAAGCTACCACGGGCACCTGTAAATTTCTCTGGAGTGGGTACCTTGGGCTCAGGTGGTAGCATCACTATAGTCTGGGTAGGTGCAGGCCCCGTTGGGGGTATTGCTGGGTGAGGAGTTCCTTGGGTACTGGATGGACCAGGCAAAGCCAGTACCCGTTCCTCCAGGCGGGTATACCCTTGCTGGAGGTACTTCACCGCCTCGGTCAGACCCGCCAGGTGTTGGCATAGCCCCTCCATGGCGGGGGCTCCCTGCTCGGGCTCAGACATGGCTGTCTGCTACTGTCACGTACCTGGTGGTGCGAGCCCGAGATTGCAGGGAGAGGCCTCCCTTGCGTCTCCCACTCCTGGTCCCCTGGTGTGGGAACAGGAGAGCCAGGAGTGAGGAGGAGCACGGGTGCCTGGCAGGATCTACAGACCGGTGGGAAGGAAGCAGGTTAGCTGAGCTGGCAGGATCTTGGTAAGCAGGCTCACAGGTAAACTGGATAGCAGAGCTGACAGAGTCTCTGGAAAGCAGGCTCACAGGTAAACTGGATAGCAGAGCTGGCAGGATCTTTGGGAAGCAGGCTCACAGGTAAACTGGATAGCAGAGCTGGCAGGATCTCTGGAAAGCAGGCTCACAGGTAAACGGGATAGCAGAGCTGGCAGGATCTCTGGAAAGCAGGCTCACAGGTAAACTGGATAGCAGAGCTGGCAGGATCTTTGGAAAGCAGGCTCACAGGTAAACGGGATAGCAGAGCTGGCAGGATCTCTGGAAAGCAGGCTCACAGGTAAACTGGATAGCAGAGCTGGCAGGATCATTGGAAAGCAGGCTCACAGGTAAACGGGATAGCAGAGCTGGCAGGATCTCTGGAAAGCAGGCTCACAGGTAAACTGGATAGCAGAGCTGGCAGGATCTTTGGAAAGCAGGTTCACAGGTAAACGGGATAGCAGAGCTGGCAGGATCTCTGGAAAGCATTCTCACAGGTAAACGGGATAGCAGAGCTGGCAGGATCTCTGGAAAGCAGGCTCACAGGTAAACTGGATAGCAGAGCTGGCAGGATCTCTGGAAAGCAGGCTCACAGGTAAACCGGATAGCAGAGCTGGCAGGATCTCTGGAAAGCAGGCTCACAGGTAAACTGGATAGCAGAGCTGACTGGATCTCTGGAAAGCAGGCTCACAGGTAAAGGGGAGAGCAGAGCTGACAGGATCTCTGGAAAGCAGGCTCACAGGTAAACTGGATAGCAGAGCTGGCAGGAACTGAACAACGGCTTGGCAGACAGGTTCACAGGTAAGCTTGGATAGCAGAGCTGACAGGAACTGAACAACGGCTTGGCAGACAGGTTCACAGGTAAGCTTGGATAGCAGAGCTGACAGGAACTGAACAACGGCTTGGCAGACAGGTTCACAGGTAAGCTTGGATAGCGGAGCTGACAGGAACTGAACACAGGAAACGGAACCACTGAATGGACTGGAAGCCAACAGGTGATCAGGCTTGTACAGGGGTCAGACTGCAGACTGGATAGAGACTTAGCAAGGAACCAAAGTTCGTCAAAGAAGCCAGGTAGAGGATCTGAACTAGAAGCAAGGTACAATGGATCAGGCAGGAGGATGGTCAAAGGAAGCCGGGGTCGGGTACAGGCAGAAAGCTGGATAGTCTATGGCAAGCCGGGTCAAAGGAACAGGTATAACAGGATCAGGTTTCTTTTACTACACCACAACGCTGTAGAGCAGACAGCAAAGACCGTCTGCACTGGTCAGGCTTAAATAGGCCGGCTGGTGCTAACTAGGGCGCGCGCCCGTCTCCCTGTGCGCGGTTGTGCACGTGCCCGGGCGCGCATGCGCAATGGAATCTGAGAGCCGGGACGGCCCGGGTTTAGATTTCTGGCAGGATCTTCATGACAATAACGGAGGGCAGGGCCACCAGGTGGCCCCGCCCCCTCTGACGCACGGGGACATCATGGGGACTTCCCTATGGCTTTTCCCATGATGTCAGAGGGGGGTGGGGTCACCAGGTGGCCCTGCCCTCCGTTATAAAAGACCTGTCAGACGCAGCGAAGCCTCACACAGCCGTAGCCTCCCATTGCGCGGAGCGGCCCAAGAAGAGACACCGACGCCGTGGAAGAAGATGCCGGACGAGAAGACCAGAGCAAGAAGAAGCGGATCGGAGGAAGAAGAAGATGGAAGAAGATGGTAGAAGATGGAAGAAGAAGAAGATGAATAAACCGAAGGATGAAGAAAGGAAGAAGAAAGACCAGAAGAAAGAAGATTTTAATAAAGGAATTGTCAAAGACCGTCTCCTGTCATTTTTAACATTTTTGACACTTTTTTGGTGAAATGGTAGGGGTACTTTTGTACCCCCTTACCATTTCACACAGGGGGGGGGCCGGGATCTGGGGGTCCCCTTGTTAAAGGGGGGGCTACAGACCCCCAAAGCACCCTCCCAATGTTGAGGGCATGTGGCCTGGTACGGTTCAGGAGGGAGGGGGGGCGCTCTCGTCCCCCCTTCTTTTCCTGCGGCCTGCCAGGTTGGGTGCTCGGATAAGGGTCTGGTATGGATTTTAAGGGGGACCCCACGCCATTTTTTTTTTTTTGGCCGGGATTCCCCTTAAAATCCATCCCAGAACTGAAGGGTCTGGTATGGATATTTAGGGGGACCCCTACGTCATTTTTTATCAATGACTTTTTTTTTTATCAATGACTTTCAATGAATGACTGTTCTCTGTGTTACGGGAGCCGGCAATTCCTTAGCCGCGAGTGATTTTAAATAGCTTTTATTCCTGCAAAAATGACACTTTGTGCAGAGACAGTTCTAAGCACGGGAAACATGCGCCCCTTCACAGGCATACTATAGACACCCCCCAGGTACGAAATTTAAAGGAATATTACACTTTTATTGTTTCAATTTAAGCATTATTAAAATCACTGCTCCTGAAAAAACGGCCGTTTTTAAAAACATTTTTTGCATTGATACATGTCCCCTGGGGCAGGACCCAGGTCCCCAACACTTTTTATGACAATAACATGCATATTAGCCTTTAAAATTATCACTTTTGATTTCGAACGTTCATGTCCATTGTAATTAATAGGGTTCGAATGTTCGCGCAAACTTTAGGTCCGTTCGCAGGTTCTGGTTCGGCTCATCCCTACCCAGCAGCTGCTAGCAGCGCAGGTGACATGTGATAGCTGTAGCCAATCACAACAATCACAATAGTAAGCAAGCTGCCATGAATGAAGGCCATTCACAACAGTTAAAATGATTGCTGCTGCAGTGATCATCACTGTAACAAGCAATCACAGTGTAAAAAATACAAATAAAATCCCAGAAAAGTGTTTGCATTACTCTGGTGGCTGGCAGTATACAAAAAACAAAAATAATAAATAAATAAAAACGATAAAAAAATAAATAAAAATGTATTTATATATATATATATATATATATATATATATATATATATAATATTTATATACACACTGTATATATATTGATATATATATTTTTTACATACTGTCACCAATGTCCCTAATTACCTGCCCCCCACTCACAGTATCCCTGTAGACTGTCACACCAGTTACAGTATCCCTAATCTCCGCCATAGCAGTTACAGTGTCCTTAATCACCGCCACACAAATTACAGTATCCCTAATCTTTTCCACATCAGTTACAGCATCCCTAAACACCGTGACATCAGCTACAGTGTCCCTGGTCACCACCACACCAGTTACAGTGTCCCTAATCACCACCACTCCAGTTAGTGTCCCTGAGCACCACTACGCAGTTACAATGTCCTCGATCACTGCCACAGCAGTCACAGTGTCCCTGATCACCACCACAGCAGTCACTATAAGGACTTCACATTTGCAATGCTCTCTGAAGATCTATTCATGTGCAGATCGTTCTTCAGAGAACATTTGACAGGCAGTGAGGAGGCAGCGGGATAGATTTACTAAAGGCAAATAGACTGTGCCCTTTGCAAAGTGCAGGTACACTCTGCAAGTGCAGTTGCCCCAGAGCTTAGTAAATGAGGTTAAGCTTCACTTTGCAAAAAATACCCAATCATATGTAAGGAAAAAAAAAAAAAAAAAGAAAAAAAATGCATTTTTTTGCTTGCAAGTGATTGGATGATGGAAGTCAGGAGTAGCAGAATGTGTTTTGGGTTGTATTTCTAAGTATGCGCATGCTGTATGTGAGAAATATCTTATTAAATTGACAACTTTGTGTACAAAAATTAAATGTAATTTTTATTCTGCATTTTCCAAAAATTGGTGGCAAAAAATAACTTGGGGTGTTAGCTTTCCAAAATGTGGTAATTTTATGGGTGTTTTCACTGTCCTGGTGCTCCAGGGCCTCCAAAAATGTGACAAGTAGTAGTAGTAGTAGATACACAAATTAAATCCGTTTTAAAGCCTGAAGGTGTTCCTTGGATTTTAGGTCCCTCTGTGTGGCTATCCCCATACTCAGGAGGAGCAGCAGAATGTTATTTGGGGTGTAATTCTAAGTATGCCTATAATGTTTATTAGAAATATCTTATTAACTGACAACTTTGTGTAAAAAAAAAAAAAAATACATTTAATTTTCTTTCCTGCATTCTCCAAAAACGTGTGGCGAAAAATAACATTTTCAAATGACTCATTATGCTTCTTAGATAATACCTTGGAGTGTTTGCTTTCCAAAATGGGGTAATTTTGTGGGTGTTTCCACTGTCCTGATGCTCCAGTGCCTCCAACAATGTGATAGGTAGTCATGAAATTAAATGCATAATTTACATGTTATGCAATAATTTCCATTTTAAATCAATTAAATAATTCAGCACAAGACATAGGGGTTTGCAAGAGCAGTTGCTCCAGAGCTTAGTAGATGAGCAGAAGCTCTGCTGACTTCCATCATCCAATCATGTGCAAGCAAAAATGCTGTTTTTTTTTATTTTCCTTGCATGTGATTGGGTATTCGTTGTAAAGTGTAACTTTACCTCATGTACTACGCTCTGGAGCAACTGCACTTGCAGAGTGAAACTGCACTTTCCAAAGTGCACAGTCTATTTGCCTTTAGTAAATGAGCCCACAGCCTAATAACCTAAATTTTTTGCCCTATTTTTGATATTTTTGATTTTTGATTTAGAATGAATGTGCATTTACTTTCACTGGTTGAATTGCTATTAATTTTTTTTATAAATATGTATGTCCTCTTCAGTTTGGAAATCGTTTTGGCTTTCATGCAGGCTACTGTATATCATGTTGTTTGTTTCTGTTGACCCCGCTTAAGGGCACTGCCACAGTTCAGAATTATTTTGGATACACACTTTTTAACCACTTAAGCTCCGGAAGATTTTACCCACTTCCTGACCAGGCCATTTTTTGCGATGCGTCACTGCGTTGCTTTAACAGACAATTGCGCGGTTGTGCGACGCTGTACCCAAATAAAATTGATATCCTTTTTTCCCCACAAATAGAGCTTTCTTTTGGTGGTATTTGATCACCCCTGCTTTTTTTTTTTTCGCTCCATAAACAAAAAAGACAGACAATTTTAGTTACCTTCTGCTATAAAACATTCTCAATAAAAAAAAAAAATTTTTAAAAAATATAATTTGTTCATCAATTTAGGCCAATATGTATTCTGCTACATATTTTTGATAAAAAAAAAATATTTGGGGACTTATTTTTTCATTGTTTTTACTACTAATGGCAGTGATCGGCGATTTTTAGCAGGCTGACAAATTGAACACTAAGTGACACTTTTTTGGGGACCAGTGACACCAATACTGTGATAGCAGTATAAATGACACTGGCAGGGAAGGGGTTAACACCCGGGGCGATCAAGGGTTAAGTGTGTGCCTGGGAGGTGCTTTATAACTGTGTGGGGGATTGATACACTGGAGGAAAAGAGAGATCGTGTTTCAGCTTAGCTGAAACACAAGATCTCTCTTTTGCTCCCTGGCTGATCAGCGGTTTGCCATTGCAGCCGCCGCACCCGCTGTGACCCCTATACCGCGTGCAAAAAATCACATACAGGTACATGATTTCGCGCAGCCGTGCGCCCTTCCGCAGTATATATGTGGTGGGTGGTCCAGAAGTGGTTAGTTATGTTATGTGACCTAACAAGTAACCACCCATTCTTATTTCCTAACTCAGAATTTTGTGACCACAAAATGTGCTTTACATTTTGGCTACTAATGGTACACCATATTTCTCCCCTGTAAACTTAAATGAGAACAGAACATTGTTGAAGACCAATGAAATATCATTTTACAGAATGTTCTATTCATCTCCCTATCTACTTCCTGGGAGCCTACACAATGATTTATTATACATAGAGCTTATAGGACTCCCCAATGAATGCACAAAGTCTGGTGCAGAGAATCCATATTATGCTTTTGATTTAATAAAGAGGTGGGTGACTTTCTGCACATGCTATGACTCTGTCCCAAGCTATATTGTTTGCAGAGCATTACAAATGTAATTAACAAAGTCTTTGATGTACACATTCAGAATACCTCCTTAACTGCTTCCCGACCGGCCACTGCATATATACGTCAGCAGAATGGCACGGGCAGGCAGAATCACGTACCTGTACGTGATCGTGCATGTGCCTGCCCGTGGGTCGCGCGCGCGCCGCTAGCGGCGCGCTCGCGACCCGGTCGGGAGCTCCGTGACCCCGGCCGCGGGACCAGTGGACCCGATCGCCGCTGGTATCCCGCGATCGGGTTACGGAGCTGAAGAACGGGGAGAGGTCTATGTAAACAAACCTCTCCCCGCGCTTCCTACACTGACTGTCAGTGATCGGCGGTTCCCTGTCATTGGGAACGCCGATCAATGACGTCAGCCGCACAGCCACGCCCCCCTACTGTAAAAAAAAAAACACAACACGTCACACTGACTCCTCCCCGCCCCCTAGTGGTTAACCCCCTAACTACAACTGTCATTTACATAGGAATCAGTGCTATTTAAATAGCATTGATTGCTGTATAAATGACAAATGTCCCAAAAATGTGTCAAAAATGTCCGATGTGTCCGCCAAAATGTCGCAGTCACAATAAAAATCGCTGATCGCCGCCATTACTAATAAAAAAAAAATATTAATAAAAATGCTATAAAACTATCCCCTATTTTGTAAACGCTATAACTTTTGCGCAAACTAATCAATAATCGCTAATTGCGATTTTTTTTACCAAAAATATGTAGAAGAATACGTATCGGCCTAAACTGAGGAAAAAAAATGTTTTTTTATATATTTTTTGGGGATATTTATTATAGCAAAAAGTAAAAAATATTGAATTTTTTTCAAAATTGTCGCTCTATTTTTGTTTATAGCGCAAAAAATAAAAACCGCAGGGGCGATCAAATACCACCAAAAGAAAGTTCTATTTGTGGGAAAAAAAAGGACGCCAATTTTGTTTTGGAGCCACGTCGCATGACCGCGCAATTGTTAGTTAAAGCGACGCAGTGCCGAATTGCAAAAAGGGGCCTGGTCCTTTGGCTGCCAATTGGTCCGGGGCTGAAGTGGTTAACCTTGGTTTTGAGATACCCGAGAATAATACTCTAATAATGTTAGTGATTAGCTCATTTCTGTTCCTAGCCAGGAAACTTCTGACAAAAAAAATGGTTATTGACCTTACACCCTACTGTTAAAGAAGTCAATACATGAC
>JAQSEC010004456.1:0-15375 GCA_028564925.1 Lithobates sylvaticus
AACACACTTCAAGTCCTGTGGGTGCTTCTGGAAGAAAATATAGGAGCTCTGTGTGATGGGACTAACACACTTCAAGTCCTATAGGTGCTTCTGGAACAAAATATAGGATCTCTGTGTGATGGACTAACACACTTCAAGTCCTATAGGGTGCTTCTGGGAAGAAAAATATAGGAGCTCTGTGTGATGGGACTAACACACTTCAAGTCCTATAGGTGCTTCTGGGAACAAAATATAGGATCTCTGTGTGATGGGACTAACACACTTCAAGTCCTATAGGTGCTTCTGGGAAGAAAATATAGGTCTGTGTGATGGGACTAACACACTTCAAGTCCTATAGGTGCTTCTGGGAACAAAATATAGGATCTCTGTGTGATGGGACTAACACACTTCAAGTCCTATAGGTGCTTCTGGGAAAAAATATAGGATCTCTGTGTGATGGGACTAACACACTTCAAGTCCTATAGGTGCTTCTGGGAACAAAATATAGGTCTGTGTGATGGGACTAACACACTTCAAGTCCTATAGGTGCTTCTGGGAACAAAATATAGGATCTCTGTGTGATGGGACTAACACACTTCAAGTCCTATAGGTGCTTCTGGGAAGAAAATATAGGTCTGTGTGATGGGACTAACACACTTCAAGTCCTATAGGTGCTTCTGGGAACAAAATATATGATCTCTGTGTGATGGGACAAACACACTTCAAGTCCTATAGGTGCTTCTGGGAAGAAAATATAGGTCTGTGTGATGGGACTAAACACACTTCAAGTCCTATAGGTGCTTCTGGGAAGAAAATATAGGATCTCTGTGTGATGGGACTAACACACTTCAAGTCCTATAGGTGCTTCTGGGAACAAAATATATGATCTCTGTGTGATGGGACTAACACACTTCAAGTCCTATAGGTGCTTCTGGGAAGAAAATATAGGTCTGTGTGATGGGACTAACACACTTCAAGTCCTATAGGTGCTTCTGGGAACAAAATATAGGATCTCTGTGTGATGGGACTAACACACTTCAAGTCCTATAGGTGCTTCTGGGAACAAAATATAGGATCTCTGTGTGATGGGACTAACACACTTCAAGTCCTATAGGTGCTTCTGGGAAGAAAATATAGATCTCTGTGTGATGGGACTAACACACTTCAAGTCCTATAGGTGCCTCTGGAACAAAATATATGATCTCTGTGTGATGGGACTAACACACTTCAAGTCCTATAGGTGCTTCTGGGAAGAAAATATAGGTCTGTGTGATGGGACTAACACACTTCAAGTCCTATAGGTGCTTCTGGGAACAAAAATATAGGATCTGTGTGATGGGACTAACACACTTCAAGTCCTATAGGTGCTTCTGGGAACAAAATATAGGATCTCTGTGTGATGGGACTAACACACTTCAAGTCCTATGGGTGCTTCTGGGAAGAAAATATATGATCTCTGTGTGATGGGACTAACACACTTCAAGTCCTATAGGTGCTTCTGGGAAGAAAATATAGGTCTGTGTGATGGGACTAACACACTTCAAGTCCTATAGGTGCTTCTGGGAACAAAATATATGATCTCTGTGTGATGGGACTAACACACTTCAAGTCCTATAGGTGCTTCTGGGAAGAAAATATAGGTCTGTGTGATGGGACTAACACACTTCAAGTCCTATAGGTGCTTCTGGGAACAAAATATAGGATCTCTGTGTGATGGGACTAACACACTTCAAGTCCTATAGGTGCTTCTGGGAACAAAATATATGATCTCTGTGTGATGGGACTAACACACTTCAAGTCCTATGGGTGCTTCTGGGAAGAAAATATAGGTCTGTGTGATGGGACTAACACACTTCAAGTCCTATAGGTGCTTCTGGGAACAAAATATATGATCTCTGTGTGATGGGACTAACACACTTCAAGTCCTATAGGTGCTTCTGGGAACAAAATATATGATCTCTGTGTGATGGGACTAACACACTTCAAGTCCTATAGGTGCTTCTGGGAAGAAAATATATGATCTCTGTGTGATGGGACTAACACACTTCAAGTCCTATAGGTGCTTCTGGGAACAAAATATAGGATCTCTGTGTGATGGGACTAACACACTTCAAGTCCTATAGGTGCTTCTGGAACAAAATATATGATCTCTGTGTGATGGGACTAACACACTTCAAGTCCTATAGGTGCTTCTGGGAACAAAATATAGGATCTCTGTGTGATGGGACTAACACACTTCAAGTCCTATGGGTGCTTCTGGGAAGAAAATATAGGTCTGTGTGATGGGACTAACACACTTCAAGTCCTATAGGTGCTTCTGGGAACAAAATATATGATCTCTGTGTGATGGGACTAACACACTTCAAGTCCTATAGGTGCTTCTGGGAACAAAATATAGGATCTCTGTGTGATGGGACTAACACACTTCAAGTCCTATAGGTGCTTCTGGGAAGAAAATATAGGTCTGTGTGATGGGACTAACACACTTCAAGTCCTATAGGTGCTCTGGGAACAAAATATATGATCTCTGTGTGATGGGACTAACACACTTCAAGTCCTATAGGTGCTTCTGGGAAGAAAATATAGATCTGTGTGATGGGACTAACACACTTCAAGTCCTATAGGTGCTTCTGGGAACAAAATATAGGATCTCTGTGTGATGGGACTAACACACTTCAAGTCCTATAGGTGCTTCTGGGAACAAAATATATGATCTCTGTGTGATGGGACTAACACACTTCAAGTCCTATAGGTGCTTCTGGGAAGAAAATGTAGGTCTCTGTGTGATGGGACTAACACACTTCAAGTCCTATAGGTGCTTCTGGGAACAAAATATATGATCTCTGTGTGATGGGACTAACACACTTCAAGTCCTATAGGTGCCTCTGGGAAGAAAATATATGGGCTCTGTGTGATGGGACTAACACACTTCAAGTCCTTTAGGTGCTTCTTGGAACAAAATATATGATCTCTGTGTGATGGGACTAACACACTTCAAGTCCTATAGGTGCTTCTGGGAACAAAATATAGGTCTGTGTGATGGGACTAACACACTTCAAGTCCTATAGGTGCTTCTGGGAACAAAATATAGGATCTCTGTGTGATGGGACTAACACACTTCAAGTCCTATAGGTGCTTCTGGAAGAAAATGTAGGTCTGTGTGATGGGACTAACACACTTCAAGTCCTATAGGTGCTTCTGGGAACAAAATATATGATCTCTGTGTGATGGGACTAACACACTTCAAGTCCTATAGGTGCTTCTGGGAACAAAATATAGGATCTCTGTGTGATGGGACTAACACACTTCAAGTCCTATAGGTGCTTCTGGGAAGAAAATATAGGTCTCTGTGTGATGGGACTAACACACTTCAAGTCCTATAGGTGCTTCTGGGAACAAAATATATGTCTGTGTGATGGGACTAACACACTTCAAGTCCTATAGGTGCTTCTGGGAACAAAATATAGGATCTCTGTGTGATGGGACTAACACACTTCAAGTCCTATAGGTGCTTCTGGGAAGAAATATAGGTCTGTGTGATGGGACGAACACACTTCAAGTCCTATAGGTGCGTCTGGGAACAAAATATATGATCTCTGTGTGATGGGACTAACACACTTCAAGTCATATAGGTGCTTCTGGGAAGAAAATATAGGTCTGTGTGATGGGACTTACACACTTCAAGTCCTTTAGGTGCTTCTGGGAACAAAATATATGATCTCTGTGTGATGGGACTAACACACTTCAAGTCCTATAGGTGGCTTCTGGGAAGAAAATGTAGGTCTGTGTGATGGGACTAACACACTTCTAGTCCTATAGGTGCTTCTGGAACAAAATATATGATCTCTTGTGTGATGGGACTAACACACTTCAAGTCCTATAGGTGCTTCTGGGAAGAAAATATAGGATCTGTGTGTGATGGGACTAACACACTTCAAGTCCTATTGGTGCTTCTGGGAACTAAATATAGGATCTCTGTGTGATGGGACTAATACACTTCAAGTCCTATAGGTGCTTCTGGGAACAAAATGTAGGTCTGTGTGATGGGACTAACACACTTCAAGTCCTATAGGTGCTTCAGCGAACAAAATATATGATCTCTGTGTGATGGGACTAACACACTTCAAGTCCTATAGGTGCTTCTGGGAACACAATATATGATCTCTGTGTGATGGGACTAACACACTTCAAGTCCTATAGGAGCTTCTGGGAAGAAAATATATGATCACTGTGTGATGGGACTAACACACATCAAGTCCTATAGGTGCTTCTGGGAACAAAATATAGGATCTCGGTGTGATGGGACGAACACACTTCAAGTCCTATGGGTGCTTCTGGGAAGAAAATGTAGGATCTCAGTGTGATGGGTCTAACACGCTTCAAGTCCTATTGGTGCTTCTGGGAACCAAATATATGATCTCTGTGTGATGGGACTAACACACTTCAAGTCCTCTAGGTGCTTCTGGGAAGAAAATGTAGGTCTGTGTGATGGGACTAACACCCTTCAAGTCCTCTAGGTGCTTCTGGGAAAAAATATATGATCTCTGTGTGATGGGGATAACACTCTTCAAGTCCTATAGGAGCTTCTGGGAACAAAATATATGAGCTCTGTGTGATGGGACTAACACACTTCAAGTCCTATGGGTGCATCTGGGAACAAAATATTGTAGTTCTGTGTGATGGGACTAACACACTTCAAGTCCTATAGGTGCTTCTTGGGAAGAAAATATAGTTCTGCGTGATGGGACTAACAAACTTCAAGTCCTATAGGTGCTTCTGGGAACAAAATATATGATCTCTGTGTGATGGGACTAACACACTTCAAGTACTATAGGTGCTTCTGGGAAGAAATATAGGTCTGTGTGATGGGACTAACACACTTCAAGTCCAATAGGTGCTTCAGGGAACAAAATATATGATCTCTGTGTGATGGGACTAACACACTTCAAGTCCTATGGGTGCTTCTGGGAAGAAAATATAGCTCTGTTTGATGGGACTAACACACTTCAAGTCCTATAGGTGCTTATGGGAACAAAATATATGATCTCTTGTGTGATGGGACTAACACACTTCAAGACCTATAGGTGCTTCTGGGAAGAAAATATAGGTCTCAGTGTGATGGGACTAACACACTTCAAGTCCTATAGGTGCTTCTGGGAAGAAAATATAGGTGGACTGTGTGATGGGACTAACACACTTCTAGTCCTATAGGTGCTTCTGGGAAGAAAATGTATGATCTCTGTGTGATGGGACTAACACACTTCAAGTCCTATAGGTGCTTCTGGGAACAAAATATAGATCGGTCTGTGTGATGGGACTAAAACACTTCAAGTCCTATTGGTGCTTCTGGGAACAAAATATATGATCCTGTGTGATGGGACTAACACACTTCAAGTCCTATAGGAGCTTCTGGGAACAAAATATATGATCTCAGTGTGATGGGACTAACACACTTCAAGTCCATATAGGTGCTTCTGGGAATAAAATATATGAGCTCTGTGTGATGGGACTAACACACTTCAAGTCCTATAGGTGCTTCTGGGAAGAAAATATAGGATCTCGTGTGTGATGGGACTAACACACTGCAAGTCCTATAGGTGCATCTGGGAAGAAAATATAGGTCTGTGGGATTGGACTAACACACTTCAAGTCTTATAGGTGCTTCTGGGAACAAATATATGATCTCTGTGTGATGGGACTAACACACTTCAAGTCCTATAGGTGCTTCTGGGAACAAAATATAGGTCTGTGTGATGGGACTAACACACTTCAAGTCCTATATGTGCTTCTGGGAACAAAATATAGGATCTCTGTGTGATTGGACTAACACACTTCAAGTCCTATAGGTGCTTCTGGGAAGAAAATATAGGTCTGTGTGATGGGACTAACACACTTCAAGTCCTATAGGTGCCTCTGGGAACAAAAATATATGATCTCTGTGTGATGGGACTAACACAATTCAAGTCATATAGGTGCTTCTTGGAAGAAAATATAGGTCTGTGTGATGGGACTAACACACTTCAAGTCCTATAGGTGCTTCTGGGAACAAAATATATGATCTCTGTGTGATGGACTAACACACTTCAAGTCCTATAGGTGCTTCTGGGAACAAAATATATGATCTCTGTGTGATGGGACTAACACACTTCAAGTCCTATGGGTGCTTCTGGGAAGAAAATGTAGGTCTGTGTGATGGGACTAACACACTTCAAGTCCTATAGGTGCTTTCTGGGAACAAAATATATGATCTCTGTGTGATGGGACTAAACACACTTCAAGTCCTATAGGTGCTTCTGGGAACAAAATATATGATCTCTGTGTGATGGGACTAACACCCTTCAAGTCCTATAGGTGCTTCTGGGAACAAAATATATGATCTCTGTGTGATGGGACTAACACACTTCAAGTCCTATAGGTGCTTTGGGGAACAAAATATAGGATCTCTGTGTGATGGGACTAATACACTTCAAGTCCTATAGGTGCTTCTGGGAAGAAAATAGGTCTGTGTGATGGGACTAACACACTTCAAGTCCAATAGGTGCTTCTGGGAACAAAATATATGATCTCTGTGTGATGGGACTAAAACACACTTCAAGTCCTTATAGGTGCTTCTGGGAACAAAAATATATGATCTCTGTGTGATGGGACTAACACACTTCAAGTCCTATAGGTGCTTCTGGGAACAAAATATATGATCTCTGTTGTGATGGGACTAACACACTTCAAGTCCAATAGGTGCTTCTGGGAACAAAATATAGGATCTCTGTGTGATGGGACTAATACACTTCAAGTCCTATGGGTGCTTCTGGGAAGACAATATAGGTCTGTGTGATGGGACTAACACACTTCATAGTCCTATAGGTGCTTCTGGGAACAAAATATATGATCTCTGTGTGATGGGACTAACACACTTCAAGTCCTATGGGTGCTTCTGGGAAGAAAATGTAGGTCTGTGTGATGGGACTAACACACTTCAAGTCCTATAGGTGCTTCTGGGAACAAAATAAATGATCTCTGTGTGATGGGCTAACACACTTCAAGTCCTATAGGTGCCTCTGGAACAAAATATATGATCTCTGTGTGATGGGACTAACACACTTCAAGTGCCTATAGGTGCTTCTGGGAACAAAATATATGATCTCTGTGTGATGGGACTAACACACTTCAAGTCCTATAGGTGTTCTGGGAACAAAATATAGGATCTCTGTGTGATGGGACTAACACACTTCAAGTCCTATAGGTGCTTCTGGGAACAAAATATAGGATATCTGTGTGATGGGACTAATACACTTCAAGTCCTATGGGTGCTTCTGGGAAGAAAATATAGGTCTGTGTGATGGGACTAACACACTTCAAGTCCTATAGGTGCTTCTGGGAACAAAATATATGAGCTCTGTGTGATGGGACTAACACACTTCAAGTCCTATAGGTGCTTCTGGGAACAAAATATATGATCTCTGTGTGAGGGGACTAACACCCTTCAAGTCCTATAGGTGCTTCTGGAACAAAATATATGATCTCTGTGTGATGGGGACTAACACACTTCAAGTCCTATAGGTGCTTCTGGGAACAAAATATAGGATCTCTGTGTGATGGGACTAATACACTTCAAGTCCTATAGGTGCTTTGGGAAGAAAATGTAGGTCTGTGTGATGGGACTAACACACTTCAAGTCCTTTAGGTGATTCTGGGAACAAAATATATGATCTCTGTGTGATGGGACTAACACACTTCAAGTCCTATGGGTGCTTCTTGGGAAGAAAATGTAGGTCTGTGTGATGGGACTAACACACTTCAAGTCCTATAGTGCTTCTGGGAACAAAATATATGATCTCTGTGTGATGGGATAACACACTTCAAGTCCTATAGGTGCCTCTGGGAACAAATATATATGATCTCTGTGTGATGGGACTAACACACTTCAAGTCCAATAGGTGCTTCTGTGAACAAAATATATGATCTCTGTGTGATGGGACTAACACACTTCAAGTCCTATAGGTGCTTCTGGGAACAAAATATAGGATCTCTGTGTGATGGGACTAACACACTTCAAGTCCTATAGGTGCTTCTGGGAAGAAAATATAGGTCTGTGTGATGGGACTAACACACTTCAAGTCCTATAGGTGCCTTCTGGGAACAAAATATATGGATCTCTGTGTGATGGGACTAACACACTTCAAGTCCTATAGGTGCTTCTGGGAAGAAAATATAGGTCTGTGTGATGGGACTAACACACTTCAAGTCCTATAGGTGCTTCTGGGAACAAAATATAGGATCTCTGTGTGATGGGACTAACACACTTCAAGTCCTATGGTGCTTCTGGGAAGAAAATGTAGGTCTGTGTGATGGGACTAACACACTTCAAGTCCTATAGGTGCTTCTTGGGAACAAAATATATGATCTCTGTGTGATGGGACTAACACACTTCAAGTCCTATAGGTGCCTTCTGGGAACAAAATATATGATCTCTGTGTGATGGGACTAACACACTTCAAGTCCTATAGGTGCTTCTGGGAACAAAATATATGATCTCTGTGTGATGGGACTAACACACTTCAAGTCCTATAGGTGCTTCTGGGAAGAAAATATAGGATCTCTGTGTGATGGGAACTAACACACTTCAAGTCCTATAGGTGCTTCTGGGAACAAAATATAGGATCTCTGTGTGATGGGACTAAACACTTCAAGTCCTATAGGTGCTTCTGGGAAGAAAATATAGTCTGTGTGATGGGACTAACACACTTCAAGTCCTATAGGTGCTTCTGGGAACAAAATATATGATCTCTGTGTGAGGGACTAACACACTTCAAGTCCTATAGGTGCTTCTGGGAACAAAATATATGATCTCTGTGTGATGGGACTACACACTTCAAGTCCTATAGGTGCTTCTGGGAAAAAAATATATGATCTCTGTGTGATGGGGACTAACACACTTCAAGTCCTATAGGTGCTTCTGGAACAAAATATAGGATCTCTGTGTGATGGGACTAACACACTTCAAGTCCTATGGGTGCTTCTGGGAAGAAAATGTAGGTCTGTGTGATGGGACTAACACACTTCAAGTCCTATAGGTGCTTCTGGGAACAAAATATATGATCTCTGTGTGATGGGACTAACACAATTCAAGTCCTATAGGTGCTTTGGGAAGAAAATGTAGGTCTGTGTGATGGGACTTAACACACTTCAAGTCCTATAGGTGCTTCTGGGAACAAAATATATGATCTCTGTGTGATGGGACTAACACACTTCAAGTCCTATAGGTGCCTCTGGGAACAAAATGTATGATCTCTGTGTGATGGGACTACACACTTCAAGTCCTATAGGTGCTTCTGGAACAAAATATATGATCTCTGTGTGATGGGACTAACACACTTCAAGTCCTATAGGTGCTTCTGGGAACAAAATATAGGTCTGTGTGATGGGACTAACACACTTCAAGTCCTATAGGTGCTTCTGGGAACAAAATATATGATCTCTGTGGTGATGGGACTAACACACTTCAAGTCCTATGGGTGCTTCTGGGAAGAAAATGTAGGTCTGTGTGATGGGACTAACACACTTCAAGTCCTATAGGTGCCTCTGGGGAACAAAATATATGATCTCTGTGTGATGGGACTAACACACTTCAAGTCCTATAGGTGCTTCTGGGAACAAAATATATGATCTCTGTGTGATGGGATGGGACTAACACACTTCAAGTCCTATAGGTGCTTCTGGGAAGAAAATATAGGATCTCTGCCTGCCTGCCACGAACACACTTCAAGTCCTATAGGTGCTTCTGGGAACAAAATATAGGAGCTCTGCCTGCCTGGCACGAACACACTACAAGTCCTATAGGTGCTTCTGGGAACAAAATATAGGAGCTCTGCCTGCCTGCCACGAACACACTACAAGTCCTATAGGTGCTTATGGGAACAAAATATAGGAGCTCTGCCTGCTGCCACGAACACACTACAAGTCCTATTGGTGCTTCTGGGAACAAAATATAGGAGCTCTGCCTGCCTGCCACGAACACACTACAAGTCCTATAGGTGCTTCTGGGAACAAAATATAGGAGCTCTGCCTGCCTGCCACGAACACACTACAAGCCCCTCTTTCTAAATCAATCTTTGTAAATGAATCTATCTAACTCAATCTCTCTAAGTAAATCTCTCTAACTAACTAAATCCAGCAGAGTGTCACAGAACTATCCTGCTCTATCTACGCCGGAACAGCATGTGACCGGCGCAGACGGCGTGGCGGCCTTTTATAGGGGGGGCGTGTACTAAAGCCCCTGAGCTGTAATTGGCTACAGGCGTCCTGCCTGTAGCCAATTATGGCTCTTCGAGTTTCCGGCGCTGTGATTGGCCAAGCATGCGGGGTCACAGTGCATGCTTGGCCAATCATCAGCCAGCAATGCACTGCGCCGGCCGCGCCGGCCGCAATGCATTGCGGGGCCGCTCGCATCACACGAACGTGTTGCGAGCGGCCAAAATAGTTCGGGGCTCGCAGAGCGAGCGAACACCCGGTGCTCGATGCGAACATGGGTTCGCATCGAGCACCGGGCCCATCCCTAATGCTGAGGGGCACTTCCAACCAAAAAAAGAAAGTAAATAAAGGGCAGGTGTTTATGATAGGTGAAGGTTATAATGTGTATGTGGTTGAGAATCAGAACAGAAGATTGGGAAACACATTCAAGATTATGAGGGGAAAAAGATGAGAGGGGAGTGTTTCCTGTATGGTAAAACTGTGTCTGCAGAGAGAGAAGCAGAAGGAAAGGATGGGAAAGAATCTGAAATTTTGGATGTGTGTAATGTTGAAACTTGTTTGCATGCTGAAGCCAAGCCAGAAATAACCTTGGTTGCAAAGGGTAGTTGGGTAACATTTCTCTCTGACGCTGGGGCTTGTAGGACCTATATACACCCGCTGGATATGCCACCAGGGGTAAAGGAGAAAGGCTTACTATATGTAAAATCTGCAAATGGGTTGATGCACCAGGAGACAGTGTCTGAAGGCCTTAAGCCCCATACACACGGTCGGATTTTCCGATGGATTCTGTCCTATCAGACAATGTTGTCGGAAATTCCGACCGTGTGTAGGCACCATCGGACAGTTTCCATCGGATTGTCCGACGGACAAAGTCCTATCTCCTGCTGGATAGATTTTTTGACAACAAAGTCCGATCACACCAAATCCGATCGTGTGTAGCGAATTCCGACGGACAAAGTGCTACGCATGCTCAGATCACATTACAAGACCAAAGCTATTGGCTACTAGCCTCTACGTAGTCCCGTCGTAGGCAACAAACGTCACCACGTTCAGAATGATCGGATTTTCCGACAACTTTGTCCGACCGTGTGTACGCAAAACCAACATCGGACAAAGTACGACGGACATGATCCGACGGACCTGGTCCTCGGATAATCCGAGCGTGTGTATGGGGCTTTACTGTGGAAGATCCACAGACAGGTAAAAAGGCTCAGTGTAAAATTGTAATTTCAACTAAATGTCCTGTTAAGTTGTTGGGTAGAGACATGTTGCATGCTCTTGATATTTCTGTCGTACCAGTGGACTATGTGCTACAAAAAGACCTATGGGCCTGATAGGTCCTATGAGAAACAGTTAATGAGTCTCACTAACACTGAAGTGCTCTTAAGATACCTGTACTGTGATAAGGAAGGAAATAACATGGCTACTTGTCTCCTACTACAGCCTATTCTGCAAATATACAGGCAGGATACTGTACCTCATGTTTCGGTCACCCGGAACTCCGAGGTATCATGGCATGAGCTAGGAGAACTTATCACAGACTAGGTCCAACTAACAGATAAGGAGCTAAAATCCAGAGGGATTCGGAGGTACAGATTAGCGTGGTTTGTTGAATGTACAACCAGAACTCGCGTGATTGAAGTTTTGACAAAAGACAATGACTGACACCTTTTGACCCAAGGGGAAGGGGAAGCCTTATAAGACGTCCCCGATTTCTTGTGATGAAAAGTAAAGACAGACATAGGACTAATTAAGACAGTCAGTTCTGGTTTGCACTTATGTACAAGGAAAAACAAAAAAGGGTACACATACACCAGGTTACCCCAGAGATATTGTGAAAATCCAAATATCTTCTCGCAAGAAATGTTCAATACTTTGTCTCGAGTTTTACCTCCCAGTGGGAGTCAAATTCTCTTGTTTATGGATGAAATTATGGTAGCCGCTCCTTTGCAGCGACAATGTAAAATTGACACCTTGGCTCTGATGCATTTCCTCGCAGAACAAGGTCACAAGGTAAGCAAACTAAACTACAACTTTTGAAAAACAAGGTTAAATACCAGGGTTACATTATATCTCAAAAAGGCAGACATCTGGATGAGATCCGAAAAGAGGCCATCCTTCAAGCCCCCAAACCACGTAAAAAAGAAAAAAAAAAAGAAATGATGTAATTTCTTGGCATGGTAAATTTTTGTAGAGCATAGGTAGCTAATTATGCTACGGAGGTGGCGCCTCTTTCTGATCTCATCTATGGTACACAAATGTCTGCAAATGGTTCCATCCAGTGGAATGTGCAAGCAGAGGATCCATTTACAAAGGTAAAGCACCTCATTGTGGGTTCTACTGTGCTTAGCCTGCCCAATTACAGAAACCCTTTATCAGACTGTAGATTGTAAAGAGGGGTACATGACTTCTGTTCTCACTCACGTTTATGGGAAAAAACACAAACTAATTGCATTTTACTTAACTAATTTGCCCCACTGTGTACAAGCTGTAGTAGCAGCCTCATTGGCCATACAGTCTGCATTGATAGTATTGTTCCACCCCTGGTACTTAAAGGTCTCACATGTTATTTCAGTGATCTTACTATAAGACAAAATCTCCTATTTATCTCCAGTCAGGCATTTATCATGCATGACTACACTTCTAGGACAACCACACATTACAATCAAGAAGTGTACTACATTGAATCCTGCTACACTAATGCCAACACCTGGTGACGGGGATCCACATGATTGTATAGCTCAAATTTACGGGTATTCCCTAGGAGGGATCTCACTGATGTTCCCTTTCTAGATGCTGACATTTCCTTTTTTGTTGATGGGTCTTGTAGAAAAAACGATAAAGGGATAGATCAAACGGCCTATGCTATAGTAACACATGACCAGGTCATTGAAGCCAGACCCCTTCCCAGTTCCTATTCTGCACAACAAACTGAAATGATAGCCCTGTCTAGGGCCTGCAGTCTAGGGGAAAAAAATATTTATACTGACAGCCAATATGCTTTCTCTACTATACACATATTTGCCCAGCAGTGGAAAAATAGGGGTATGATTACGTCCACAGGTAATCCGATCACACATAGAGATCTCATTCTTACCCTTGTAGAACATGTACAAAAACCAGCACAAGTGGCTATTTGTAAATGTGCAGCATATAGAAAGGGAACAGATCCAATTACCCTAGGGAATGCACTAGCAGACAAGACAGCAAAGGAAGCTGATGAAGGACAGCAAATAACACACATATGCTATACAGATCTCCAAATAAATGATGAGGTACGGAAAGCCATTGATGAAACATGGTTATCAGAAATGCAGACAACATCACCAGCAGGTGAAAATCAAAAGTGGTTATCTACAGGGTCAACACTGGTCAATGGTATATACAGATGTGTAGAAGGTAAACCCAACTTATCTACATCACTATTCAGGTATGCTGTGTTATTGAGTCATGAGCAGGCCCATACCTCAAAAGGAGGGATGGTACAGGGTGTACATAACATATGGGTTTACAAAACTACTCTAAAGAATTTGTCTCACATGTCCGATTTGTAACAGATACCATGCACAAGGTGCCCTATTTCCCACAACCCCCTTATCCCTTTCACACAATATGCATGGATTTTATTGAATTGAACAAATGTGAGAATAAGTACTGTATGGTTATTGTTGACAGGTCAAGGGATCCCCTCTCTGATTTACAGTAACAATGGCTCCCATTTTGTAAACTAAACAATACAACAAATTGATATATGGTACAATATCTGACCTACTAGGGAGAATCACTATTTAGGTTAAAACCCCTGGTCAGAACACCCCAGCCCCAGAGCCAACTCCAATTCAACTTAGTCCTTCCTTGTTTAAAACAGATTTTACCTACAAGGAACAATTAAGTATAGAAACAGGATTTGGAGACAAATATGAATGGATAGAATGGGTCAGATACACAAATGAATTAAGTGATTGTATTTGTTGTACCATCCCAAGACCACAACTAACCACCTTTCCTCTCCCTGAAGAGGAAATAGACTTGACTTGTATAAAAAGACTCTTTTCAGAATATATTACTGGGTCAGAATGTGTAAATGAGAAAAAGAGCTACCTAAGACTAAAATGCAAAGTATACCCCCTTCAGTACAAGCACTACCAGGAAATTTTACTTGTTTCTCTAACAAAGATAAGGATGGTACAACGGTTGGCACTCTATCTCCTGAATACTGTGTAACTACAGACATTAAGTACCAATTAAAATGGTTTCAGGAACAGAAACAGTAACTGGCTGATGTTTGGTGGCTGTGTGGGGACAAGAAACTAAGGCCCAGACTGCCACCTAGATGGGAGGGTAGTTGTGCCCTTACCCGCTTGTTGCTTCCCTTTTTATATTGTTCCTATGACTAATAAATTGATGAGACTACCAGGTAAACACTATTTTAAGTGACAAGTGTCCAGGATCATTTGACAACTGGGTGTATATAGACTTAATAGGTGTTCCACAAGGAGTTCCGGAGGAATTTAAAGCGCAGAATCAAGTAACAGCAGGACTTACCTCACTCTTCCTATGGGTACAGCCCAATAAGAACGTCGACTGGATAAACTACATCTACTACAACCAGCAGAGGTTTGTGAATTACACCAGAGATGCTATCAAAGGCATAGCAGTTAGACATGGGCGCCGTCAAAAAATACATTTTGTTTCCTTTTGTTCCGTTTCGTACAAAAAAAAATCCTAATAAATGAATTATTTGTGTACGGAATTCAATTCTGATTCGTACGAAATACGATTTTTCGTTAGATTCGTAAACTTGTCGTTAAAATAACGAAAGTTCGTTATGATGAATTTATCATTATGAGTTGTTCCCACCATGCTTGTGCTGTGCTGACTTCCTGGGTTTTTAAACGTTTCTGTTAATTTGGATCCGGAATTCGTAAATGAAATTTCGTATTTCGTACAGAATTCGTATGCATGAAAATTCGTATTTCTGATTCGTACGGATGTATGAATTTCCGTAAATTCGTACAAATTTTTGATTCGTACGAAACTAATCGCACATGTCTAATAGCAGCACAATTGGACACCACCTCTTTGACAGCGTGGCAGAACCGTATAGCGTTGGATATGTGGCTGGCAGAAAGGGGCGGGGTATGCAAA
>JAQSEC010004372.1:0-11434 GCA_028564925.1 Lithobates sylvaticus
TCAGCCCTGCATGAGTCCTATGAAAATGACTCTGGGTTACAAAGTTCCTATTGTGACAGGCCATGCTCCAAGCTGTCACATGCTTGCTCCGTATAACTTCCTGTAAATAACTGGATTGTACGTAAGCAAAAAATCACTTTGCAGCTTTTAATGTGATGCCACTGGTTTGTGTTACACTGTTCTGAAATCCCTCTCAGAACACAAATGACATCTATTAGACAACAGATGTGCATGGGTGTCATTTTAATGATCTATGGCGTTGCTTTTCTTAATTCCCATTGATTTTCTGTGTAACTGCACTGGTATTGATCTGCACGACCACATTTCCTAGCTAAATGCTTATAAATAGTCTCCTTATGTGTTTAAAAGTCTGCACAGTTATTATTATATTAACTATGAAAATTAAATAATGTGAACTATTAATCGTATATAATGTATACAGACAGAACTGTAACTGTATTTTCTATAACTGGATGACGGTCTACCAGCTGTTACATTGGCTTCTCTGTGACACAGGCAATGTAATAACAATAAAATCAAGTAGATATCAGCGGAGTATGAAACATTACAGTGGCCTGTTTACTGATCTGCAACTGTAACCATGGCAACCCTACAGCTTTCCAATACAAAACGCTACACTTACCTCTACAAAGATGAAGCATGGTATAATTGAGTAGCTGCGATGGGTATTGTTCTCCAAAGCCATTTCCTGTCAGCTGGAAAGGTCTGTGATACCTAAAATGTCTGGAACAAAGAAGAGAAAAAAATGGAAATCTTTAAACATTTAACCCGGTTTAGTTCAGGGCAGCAAAAATGACATTTAATGTAGCAAAAGTCACTATAACAGTTTCCAGAAAAACTCAATCACCCTATTCTATAAAACCTTTGTAATCAATAAGAATTTCTCTTTCACTGATCTGATTTTATAATCCAAAAATGTAATTGACCGTTGTGCTTTCAATGGTGTATTTGCACTTTACAGTACAATTGAAAATAAAGCAATAAATATAGCCTTTTATCAAAAAAAATAATAACTATTAAACAAGCATACACTTGAGATGACAGAATATGCTGTCATCTCCCTTACGGTAATTCTTGGAGTGCAGCTGCTAGACCGCCTTGATTGACTGTCTATTATAAAGCATATTTAAAGGTGTCAGCAAGCTTGAGTTTAAAGAAAAAACATAATTATAACATTTTTTTTTTTATAATTTAAATCTTTATTCAACTTTTTTACAGTTTACAATTATAACACTTTTTAATACAAAAACATACAGTAGGACATTGTCTTATTGCTAGTTAAAACCATAAAGCCAATTCTCATTGGCACAGGATCATATTTTACCCAGGGGTTGCTGCCACTTGGCTTCCTATAATCAGTTCCCTACCGCTTGTCTATGCTGCGTCCGACTCGTGCACCTTATGTATTATCGGTTTTTTACTCCCCTCCCTCCTCCCCCTCCCCTCCTCCGCCCTCCTCCCTCCCTGCCCCTCCCCCTCCCT
Organism: Lithobates sylvaticus; assembly: GCA_028564925.1. Taxonomy (NCBI): domain Eukaryota; kingdom Metazoa; phylum Chordata; class Amphibia; order Anura; family Ranidae; genus Lithobates; species Lithobates sylvaticus. The sequence goes on from JAQSEC010004372.1 coordinate 1,504, forward strand.
TTGTGTTGGTGCATTTGTATTTAACTACTCCCTATCACCTATCCACTGTAAGGGTGGAAGGGGAGAGGGGAAGAGGAACAGAGAGAGAAGAAAGAAAAAAAAAAAAAAACATTTCTCTCCTCCTCCTCCTCTCTCTCCCTCTCCCCCCCCCCAATACCCACAAGCATTTCAGTGATCTATTCGCCTCTTCCTCAACATTGGCGAGCTGCTATCATTTCTCTTTCTTATTGGTTACCCTGTTCAGAAAAACTTCATAATTATTGACCTGTTTGCGCAGGGGGGCCCTTTTTGATCATCCATGAGCCCCACATCCTATCAAATTCTTTGAGGTTGCCTCTTTTTAAGTATGCTGTTCTTTCCCGGCATAGGGTCTCATTTATTGTATTAATCCAATTGTTTACTGTAGGGGGCTCTTTTGATTGCCAGTTCATCGCAATCAATTTCCTGGCCTGGAACATGCTTCTTAAGATTGCAACCATGGTGCTCTTCCTCTCTCCCCTTTCTCTTCTAAATCCCAGAACACACACCATGGCCTCCTTTTCTAGTTTAGCTGCGTATACGTCTCTTAAGATGTTGGTCACCCCTTCCCAATATCGGAATAGTTTAGGACACTTCCACATCATATGCAGGAGGTCTCCAGCCTCCTGGCATCTTGGGCATTTGTCATCCGCTCTCCTGCCGAACTTAAACAGCCGTTTGGGTGTATAGTAGGCCCTATTTACCAGCATCAAATGAGATATCCTTTGCGGGGGGGAAACTGATATAGCTGGGGCCATTTCTAATATTCTTTTCCACTGATCGTTCGTTATTATACCTATGTCTTCCTCCCATTTTAATTTTACATTGTGAAGTTCTCCTCCTGAGTTTATTTTATGGGTTATCTGCCCATATATCTCTGTTATCAGTCCCTTCGTAGAGCCTAAGTGTAATATACATTGCCATAAATGAGTCTCATTCCATATCAAAGGAAGACCCAGAAACTGGGCATCGAGAGCATGTCGTATTTGCATGTAAAAATAAAATGTATCCTGTGTTATATTAAACTCTTTTACCAGCTCACTAAACTTTTTGATTATATTGCCGTTATATAGTTGTCTTAGTCTTTTGATTCCCCGTTGTTCCCATTCACTATTTTTCCCCACCTAAAGGACTTCCTTTAAATTATTATTGTCCCATAGGGGAGTGTGGTCGGACATTCCGTTATAACTCATTTTTTTTTAATTGTTGTCCAAAGTTTAACTAACATTTTTATTGTGGGATATCTAACTCGAAAATAATCCGCCTCTAGTGCCTCTATTATAGTGCTGTGTCTGGACTCCCCCACTATTATTTTTCCGTTTGGGTTACCCCCCTCTAAGTCACCACATCCCGTAAGTTGCTGCAATTGGGATGACCAGAAATAACATTCAGGGCGTGGGACAGCAAATCCCCCTGCCCCTACCGGAAGTTGAAGAGTACTGAGGCGGATTCTAACCTGGCCACCCTTCCAGATTAGTTCCCTAAATAGGGTCTCAATTTTTTGGAACCACTTTCTGTCTATCCATATCAGGGAGTTGTGAAGTATATACAGAAGTTGTGGCTCTATATCATTTTAATTAACCCGCATCTCCCCGCTACCGACAGAGGAAAGTGCCTCCAAACCGAAATTTTCTTTTTGAACTTGGACAACAATGGTACAAGGTTTTTACATAGATACTGATTGGGATCCTTTGTTAAAGTTATCCCTAGATATTTCATCGTGTCCACTACCGTTATCTGGACTACTCCTGATATTGTTGGGTGACTAATAGCATCTATGGGTAGGAGTTCCGATTTATCCCTGTTTATATCTAGGCCGGAAAACATGCCAAATTCCTCCACTACCCCAAGGGCGTTTGTCAATGAGCTGCCAGTATCTCCTAGGAACAGCAGAACGTCGTCCGCATATAGTGCGATCTTTTCCTCTCTCCCTGCCTTTTTGCCAAATCCCCTTATGTCAGGGTTAGTTCTTATTGCAATAGCCAACGGTTCCATTGCCAGGGCAAAGAGCAGGGGTGATAAAGGACACCCCTGTCTTGTCCCTCTCTCTAATTCAAACGCCTCCGACATTACATTGTTGATTTTTAATCTGGCTATGGGTTTCTCATACAGCAACTTTATCCACCTGGTGAATGAGGGACCAAATCCGAACTTTTCCAATACCCTCCACAAGTATCCACACTCTACGCTGTTGAAAGCCTTGGTCACGTCTAATGTCATTATGGCCCTTGGTCCCCCGTTCACCACCGGATCCTGTATGTTCAGAAAGGCTCTTCTGATATTAGTGCTTGTCGAGCGGCCCGATATAAACCCTGTCTGATCTGAGTGGATTATTCTTGTCATAATTTTATTTAGCCTAATTGCCAGAACCTTGGCCAGCATCTTTGCGTCAGAGCAGAGGAGAGATATTGGTCTATATGCCGCAGCTTCCAGTGGGTCTTTTCCCTCTTTTAGCAGGACTATAATTGTTGCCTCTAACATAGAGGCTGGTAGACATCCCTCCCTGAACACATCCTCCAATGTATTTAATAATTCCGGTAGCAAAACTTCACCATATTGCTTGTATGTCTCAATTGGGAGACCATCCGGGCCTGGGGATTTCTGATTTGCCATATTTCCCACTGCCTGTTGTAGTTCTACAAGACTTATTGGGGCCTCTAGCTCCTCTCTCTCCTCCTGTGTAATACGTGGGATCTCCAGTCTCCACAGGAAATCGTCCATTATTCTCTCTGCTCCAACCTTCTGGTCTGTGTATAGATTTTTATAATAAGCTCTAAAAAACTGGACTATTCCTGTGGGGTTGGAGATAATTTCTCCTCCCTCCCCTCTTATAGCCTGAATAGTAGACGGGGGTGTATTAGACTTTACTAGTCGCGCAAGCATCCTACCCACACTCTCCCCCTCTGCGAAGGACGCCTGCCGCTGAAGGAGTCTATTTGTTTCAACCTTCCTCATGATTATCAATTTATGTTCCTGTTGCTTATCCAGCCATATCTTTTTCTTTACCTCTGTCGCATCTATTATGTACTGGTTTTCTGCTCTTAATGTCTCCCTTTGGGATCTTTCTTCCTCTGCTCTGGCATCTTTATTAAATTTTGCTATTTGTTGGATCAGTATCCCTCTTAAGAATGCTTTTAGGGTATCCCATGTTACTCTTGACCGTGCCGTGCCTGAGTTAAACTCCAAGAATTCTCTTAATTTTTGGGAGAACCCCAGTCTGCCTCTTTAATTAATTCGTACCAACTGGGGTTTATTTTCCACTCCCTCCGATTTCGTTTTTCCCCTATTTTTACTGTCGTTATTATTGGAGAGTGGTCAGATATTCCCCTAGGCCGGAATATAATATTTTCTATGATTTGTGACGCTCTCTCATTCCCGAGGACCAAGTCTATCCTCGAGAGTGTAGAATGAGTAGCGGAGTAGCATGTATATTGCCGGGCTATGGGATTACGTACCCTCCAAATATCTAATTATAACATTTTAATATACATCATATATCGAGGGAAGCGCAACTAGCAACAAACTAGCAAAATTCTTAGTGAATGCATATAGATAACAGTGCAATAATTGATAATCCAATTATAAACAAAGGATACAAATTATACAGTGAAAATAAGTCCAAACGAAAAAGCAAATGGTTAGAATAACTCAGCAGTTCATTGTGCTAATAATTCAAATAGAAAAAAAATGAAAAAATGACAAAATGCTGTGATCTTACACCTCTTTTACAATGATTCAAACAGTGCTTATTAGGGATGGGTGAATGGTTCGGCCCGAGCATAAGTTCGGGCCAAACTTTAGCTGTTCAGACATTCGACTGTTTGTACGGCCTTTCGAAATGACCACAATGCATTGTGGTGCTGAACAGTGCATTACAAGCTCTGATTGGCTGAAGTAGTAAAAGCTTCAGCCAATCAGGGCACAGAGCACTGTCAGAGTCATGATTGGACATTGCCATCATGACTTCATCCAATCATGGCTCATTCCCGCCCCACAATATAAAAGTATTCTTTCAATGGCAGCCATTTTCAGTGTGATTTTGGCGTGGAGAGAGATAGAACAGGGCTCTGTTCGGTGCTATTAGTTAGTGTGCTATACTGTGCTATTTTGCTTCAATTGTCAGTGTAGAATATTAGTTTAGTGTCAGTCTAGAGATAGTGTGAGTGTAGTGAGGAGGACCATAATTCAGCTATGCATAGTGTGCAGCTAGAGTACGGACAGCTCAGATAGTTTTACTGTAGTGTAGTGAGACTGTGTCATTCATACATACATTAGTGTACAGTAGGGACAGCTCATATAGTTTTAGTGTAGTGAGACCATGTCAGTGATCTTTACATCAGTGTATAGCTAGAGTAAGGAAAGTTCAGATAGCATCACTGCCAGTTTAACGCCATATAGTTTTGTGCATTACTGACAGTTTAACGCCATTTACTTCTGTGTGTGTTACTGCCAGTTTAACACCATATTGTTTTGTGTGCATTACTGCCAGTTTAACGTCATATCGTTTTGTGTGCATTACTGCCAGTTTAACGCCATATAGTTCTGTGTGAATTAATGCCAGTTTAACGCTGTATAGTTTTGTGTGCATTACTGCTAGTTTTATGCCATATAGTTTTGTGCCTTACTGCCAGTTTAATGCCATTTACTTTTGTGTGCGTTACTGCCAGTTTAACACCATATAGTTCTGTGCGTCACTGTACGTTTGGCGCATTATATTGCAGTATATTATAGTGTTTCCGTGGAGTGTGTCTGTGTAGTGTGAGTACTCAAATTAAAGTGCACCAAACACTTCTTTACATTGATTAAAGTGTATCTACATACAGATTTCAACTTCTTCTTTACATTTGCTCATAAGCACCACCCCTCCCTTCCCTCTATAGGGTTAGGGTGGGAAGGCGCCCCCAACACCCAAAGAGTAATTTTTTTTGCACCTTTTTGACAGGTGCATATCATTGCAATTTTTTACAGCAAAGCTAATTCTTGCTTTCATCAAGAGTACCTCTATAGGGTTATGGTGGGAAGGCTCCACCGACACCAAAAGACCAATTTTTACACACCCGTTACTTTTATACAAGGTCAAAGTGACACCAGAATGTATCCAAAAAATCTCTAATCTTGTTCCCAGTGCACTACATTGTGGCCTCATCATACACACTGGCTCCCCAGCTATTGCTGAGCAAAATAAGGGCGGCTTGCAGGGAAAATGTTGGGCTTTATAAATGCAATTATTGCTGCAGCAGATTCTAGACAAGATACAGATCTGCCACTTTACAGGTAGACTAATGCCGCGTACACAGGATCAGACTTTCCCGCGGGATTGTCCGCCGGAATAGAGTCCACCGGACAGTCCGATCGTGTGTGGGCCTTCGACTGACTTTTTTCCCCAAAAGTCCAGCGGACTAGGTTTTAAGTTTTGTTTTAAAATTGTCCGCTGAACTTGGCAGTCCGGCGGACAATACGGCCGTCTGTATGATGGTCCGGCGGACCAAAAAGGACGCATGCTCAGTAGCAAGTATTTTTCTAGTATTTTTCTTTTTCTAGTCCCGTCGTACGTGCTTTACGTCATCGCGTGAACCGCCGGACTTTTTGCGTGATCGTGTGTGGTCAAGTCCGTTCACTTTCAAGTCCGGCGAAGCCCAGCTGGAAAGTCCGACGGTTTGTCCGCCAGACTAGGTCCGGTGGACAAAGTCCGATTGTGTGTACGCGGCATAAGGGGGCCCCCCCAGGCACTATATTGGAAGGAATTTTTCATTTTTAGGCTTTCACTGATTGATACATGTCCCCCAGGGCAGGACCCGGACCCCAATAACCATTGTATGCCCAACTACTTGCATATAAGCCTTCAAAATGGGAACTTTGTATTTTTGACGTTCGGGTCCCATTGACTTTATTGGGGTTCGTTATTCGGGTCCAAACTTTTGCGGTGTTCGGAAGTTCTGGTGCGAACCATACAGGGGTTCCGTTCGGCCCATCCCTCCTCTCTTATGCCTCGTACACACGTTCGGACTTTCCGGCGGGATTGTCCGCCAGACCTAGTCCAGCGGACAAACCGCCGGACCTTCCAGCAGGGCTTTGCCGGACTTTCCGAGCGTGTGGACTTGCCCACACACGCCCGGACTTCTCCGACGGACAATCCGCGGGAAAAAGTCTGCGGGACTTTTGAAAATGAACGGACTTGCCCACACAAGGAGCAAAGTCAGTTAATTTAGAACGTAACTGCAGGTAGTCGTTTTTTCGGCCTGGGGATTCCCTTTAAATCCATGCCAGGTGACGGGGCTAGCGCGGCGCCATTCACTGCCTTCACTAGCCCCGTCTACCTGAAGTCACATTCTAAATAAACGGACTTTCCGATGATCGGCAAGTCCGTTCATTTCCAAAAGTTCGGCGGACTAGCATACTAACCGCGGGATTGTCCGCCGGACTGCCGAGTCCAGCGGAGAATTTTAAAACAAAACTCAAAACTTAGTCCGCCGGAATTTTGGCGCCAAAAAGTCCACCGGCGCCCACACACGGGCGGATTGTCTGGCGGACATTCCCGCGGGAAAGTCCACTCGTGTGTACGAGGCAGTAGTCTCCAACCCTGCCCTTCAGTGCTGCATACTCTCATTCAGCGGTATATGCAAATAAACAAAAGGCTATCTAGTGCTCTCTGTAAAAGATTTAATATCAGATAACTATTTCACTGTTATCTATGTACATTCACTAAGAATTTTGCTAGTTTGTTGTTAGTTGCGCTGCACTAAATATATGATTTATTTTAGATTGAAGTGAGTGAGAACACTTTTGAGCGTTAAGTAGCAAGTGGTTTATTTATTTGTATTCACATGGATATTTTCAGAATATATGAGTTTTGAGATTTAATTATTTGTTTGCACTGTTTAAGGGAGAGGTTAACTTAATAACAGTTATATGGTGTGAATTTCCATACATAAATTCCTTTTTGCAATTAAGTCACTCTTTACATGTCTAGCGCTGATTTTTTTTTGGTATCCAAAGCTAGAATCCAGTTTGTCACTTTGCTATTTTTTAGGTCTGGTTTACACCAGATGCGGTCCAGTGTTTTTTTTTAAACTGCACCAAAAACACAGTGTTTTCCATGTATTTAGGTGATCCTAGGGCACACCAATGCAGTCAGATTCAGTGCAGTCAACAAAAGTAAAACCTACTGCATTTTTTTTTTGTATGTAAAAATGCATATAAACATACCAAAAATGCTCTGAAATGCACATTGTCCTGATATTTTTTTAAGTGCCAAAACAGAAAAAAAAAAAAAACACTGGAACGCACTGAATACGCGTTAAAAGAAAAGTATAAAGAATGTAAAAGAATATTCAAAAACATCCAAAACACAGAAAATGTGGTGTGAACCAGCTCATAGTTAATGTTTTTTTTTTTTTTAACTCCAGAAATATCAGTTAACGGTTTTACATTTTTAAGATCCCAATCGTTATTGTGCATAAGTGGTTGGTTTGTAAAATAGCATAGCGCATAATCTGAGACATGCATCAGCCTAATCAGAATCAACACAAATTCTGAACTCATATCCATCCCAATTTCCCACCACGTATTCTCCAAAAAGAAAATGGAAAAATGCTTGTGATAAAGATAAATCTCTTAAAGTGATACTATACTAAAGACTCTTTTTTTTCTTTAAAAATAACAAACACTTACCTGCTCTGTGCAGTGGTTTTGCACAGAGCAGCCCAGATCCTCTTCTTCTCTGGGCCCCCACCAGCTCTCCTGACCCCTCCCTCCTGTCGAGTGCACCCACAGCAAGCATTCAGACATGGAGCAATGGTTCGGCCCGCCCCCTCTCTCTCCTCATTGGCTAACTGACTTTGACCAACTGCAGCGGGAACCAATGGTGCCCCTGCTGTGTCTCAGCCAATCAGGAGGGAGAGTCTCAGATGGCTGAGGGACTCATGCACATTGCTGGATCGAGGATGGCTAAGGGGGGCTGCTGCACACAGAAGGTATTTTATCTTAATGCATAGAATGCATTAAGATAAAAAAAAAAAAAAAACTTCTGCATTTACAACTCCTTTAAAATATAAATCCACTTTTATTGAGAAAGAAAAACATTGTCCTCTGGGTGATATATGTACATTACAAGGATTTTAACAAACTTTGTTGCAGATTCCTAACTTTTGTTATTGTGAAGAAATCACTGTATGTTCCTCTGTGCCCATGTTCTGAATGAGTCTAATGGGTGGTTTCATAATTATCAAACAGCTGCTGCAGAATCAGGGCTCTAATGAGGAAAATTGCAGGGCCTGCATCCCTTTTGGGAGTAGCTTACCAAAAATTACATTTTTGTTGCAGGGAATGCCAAAAATCGGACTTGTAGCCATATTGCATTGCACTTTACGGAAAATTACATAGTTGCAGATTGAAAAGCAAAAGGTAGTTTTTAATAAAATTCAATCACAATATGACTTGTGTCGCAATTGTTTATGCTATATTATTTATTTTTTTTATTTGCTTTTTTTTTTCCCATGAAAGTGGCGTTACCCTTTAAGATAATAATAATACAATACTCAAATAACCACTTGTACTTTCTATGCTGTCATTCTTCTCTGATTCTATGGTAAGGTGTACTCTTATGCCACGTACACACGATTGGAATTCTCGTCGGTAAAAGCTCTGATGGTTTTTTCCCGCCGGAATTCTGCTCAAACTATTTTGCCTACACACGGTCACACCAAATTCCGGCGGTCAATAACACCATGACATACAACACATTCGACGGCACTATAAAAGGTAGGTTTAATGCTTCCGAGCATGCGTCGAATTGTTTCCGAGCATGCGTCGGAATTTTGTGTGTCGGAATTGCATACACACGATCGAACAATCTGATAGAAAGGTTTTCCGTCGGAAAAATTAAGAATAGGCTCGCAATCCAAAGTCCGTTGGAAATGCCGACAGAAAAAAACAGATGGGCATACTCACGGTCGGAAAATCCGATGTAAAGCTCCCATCGGACTGTTTCCATCGGAAATTCCGACCGTGTGTATGCAGCATTAGTAGTTACTCACACTTGTTCCTGTGTATAGTATTCTTTTAGCATAATGGTACATTTGGGCCAATTCCCACAGTTTTTTTTCTAATATTGTTTCATTGATGTTGCACATTTGTAGCTGTGTAAAGGTAGTCACTTCCCAAAATGCAATAATGCTTCTTATCTTAAAAAATAAGACCTGCTTTTTAAGTGGCAGTATATTACCCTTTTAAGTGTTATTTTACCTCCTAAGCTAATATTTTAACCAGTTGTGGACTTCGGAATACTAACCACACCTCACGAAAATCATCTTAATATTTAGGGTACAAATTGACACTCACCGAACAGTGTCTTCAGCGTCAATAGGAGTAAGGCTTCATGTACGCTTGAATTACTTTGACCACCAGCCACGAGAAAACACACAAAGCAGCAAAAGCCACAATTTTGCGCATTTTGCGGCTGGTGGTGAAAACGTTCCTATCCTAAACACGATTCTTCCATGTTCAGGAGAGGGAGGTAAGCGGAGGTTTAACCTCCTCTAACCTCAGCAGCTCCTAAACAACCCTAAAAGCTTATGTATACACGGATACATAGGCTTTTATGGAGTTCAGTTTAGGAGCTTTGGCAAAAAAAAAAAAAGCCAAAAGCTCCTACTCAAGTTTAGGAGCTACAAGTGTACATGGAGCCTTACGATGTAGCAATGTTGTTATTGCTACATTGTAACTACTCTGGTTCATTCATAGCAAGTTATACATGTGACCTATAATGTCAGTTAAAGTACTCGTAAAAGCAAAAATAAATCCTATTGTTCCTATTTAACCTCTTATTAATACTGTTAAAGTAGAACTAAAGGCAAAACTTTTTTTTTTCATTTTGGATAGAGTAAGGAAAGGTTATAATCCTTAACACATTGTT
>JAQSEC010000522.1:0-11437 GCA_028564925.1 Lithobates sylvaticus
CAAGGTCTCTAACATCCACCAGCTCCGTGATGTCGTCATGGTGGAGTGGAAGAGAACTCCAGTGGCAACCTGTGAAGCTCTGGTGAACTCTATGCCCAAGAGGGTTAGGACAGTGCTTTAAAATAACGGTGGTCAAACAAAATATTTACACTTTGAGCCCAATTTGTACATTTTCACTTAGGGGTGTACTCACGTTTGTTGCCAGCGGTCTAGACATTAATGGCTGCGTGTTGAGTTATTTTCAGGGGACAGCAAATTTACACTTTTATACAAGCTGTACACTCACTACTTTACATTGTAGCAAAGTGTAATTTCTTCAGTGTTGTCACCACATGAAAAGTAATAATAAAATATTTACAAAAATGTGAGGGGTGTACTCACTTTTGTCAGATACTGTATTTTTAATAAAAAACTTGTCAAAAACTGTCTACTGTATTTTTTCACACTACGCTACTTTTTTTGGTGAATGGGTAGGGGTACAATGCCCCATACTCATTCCCTCGGATAAGGGTCGGGCATGGATTTTTTTTGGGGGGACCACATTCCATTTTCTTTTTATTTTGGCGTGGGGTCCCCTCCAAATCCATACTAGACCCAAGGACCTTGTATGAACCTGGGGGGGGGGGGCTCCAATTTTTTTTTTTGTTTTACAATTTTTTTTTTAGCCGGCAATTATTTTTTTAGATTCAGCCTGCTGACAGCTGATGACTCATCGGTTGTTAAGGACATTGTGGGCAGCTTCCTGGCCCCCTCCTTAGCAACCAGTTACATACAGTGAATGTACAGCTAAAAAAAAAAAAAAAAACACAAATCGTGGAAAAATCGCATTAAAAATCAATGTAAAATGACGGTACTTGTGTTTTGGATGCAGGTCCATTGAGGTCTATTACATGCAAAACCCTGCATTTTGTGGGGAAAAAATAAAAAAAAGTCCCCAAAACTTTCCAAAAACACAGAGGCACAAAAATGCAATAATGTGAACATGTTCCATAGAAACCCATGTTAAAAAATTTCCCCTGCATTTCTGAAAATGCATCAAAAAACGCATTAGTGTGAATCAAGCCTCAGTGTTTATGTATACCCTAAAATAAATTGCACAACCACTAGATGCTCATACATCATAAATTTTAAATATTTATTTTTTTAAATATTTATTTCAGGTACTTGTATAGCACCATCTACATATACATTATACATTCACATCAGTCCTCAAGGAGCTTACAAGCTAAGGTCCTTAACACACATTCATACATACTAGGGCCAATTTAGACAGGATCTGATTAACCTACCAGCAAGTCTTTAGAGTGTTGGAGGAAACCCACACAGGCACAGGAAGAACATGCAAACTCCAGGCAGATGGTGTCATGGTTGGGATTTGAAACAGAGACCATTTTTGCTGCTAGGTGAAAGTGCTAACCACTACACCAATGTGCTGAAGGTGATCAAGTGCATATAGCACCCATTGGGGATTAAAAGCCCCTCTTTTGCTGGCTGTAACTCCAAACAAGAACTTAAGGCAAACTTTTTTTTTTTTATTTATTTTTTTGGATAGAGTAAAGGAGGGTTATAACCAGGGGTCAAGTCCTGGGGGAAAAAGTGTGGAACTCCCACCCAAGATCCACTCCCCCACCAAAAGAAAAAATAAATGATACGCTCATATGCACGAACACTTCAAACGTGGTATTTTTCATCCAATTTTCGTATTGTGTGTATGAAGCTTAACTGTTAGTACATAAAAAAAAAACAATCCTCAATAAACATAAATACAGTAATTCTTTGAATAATCAGCATTCATTCAATTGTGCTTCCGTGTTCTGATCTTTATTGGGGAATGTTATTTTGTATATAGAGTGTTTATGTGGTGAGTTTACACTTTTCATTGAACAGAGTTTGGATAACACAGGGTTAAACGGAAAGGTCATAAATTAACTGCACATTATCTGGACAGAATGCTTAGGGAGATAGTGAGGTGTTCCTGCTTAGGAGATGTATGTTAGCTTGGGGGGCTGCAAACTCTGCAGGGCTCCAACACACACTCGCTGCTATTTCAACCCTTCACATATTTCCACATAAACTTCCCTCCTGGCATTAAACTTTGCCAGGTATTGTGCTCAGCTTACCACCCCAAACTGTCACCTCTCTCCCTGCATGCCCTGTGAGCAGAATAGCTGTGCTCCTCCTCTGGGTTCTCTCATCATATAGCACTGAAGATAGAGGAGGGGCGGATTCAGTGGGACACACAGAGCAAGTATGCAGGAGACTGGGGGGGAGTATGAGGAGACAGAAAATCAGGAGGGGCCGGCGGGGAGGAGCGCATCACGAGAGGTCTGACTAAATACAATCTCTTAGCAGCAGGGACCTGATCTACCCGTCAGCTAGCTTTGATTGACAGGGAGTTAGAAGAGGAAGCTGTCATGGGGCCCCCTACTGGCAATGCCTGAATGGTCAGTCCACCCCTGGTGTGCGGCACTTACTATTGCGAGCTGTGTCCGCGGCTGCTGGTGTAGCACCTGCCACACAGCTTGCATACTTCAAAGTCTTGCAGGAGGCGGCTGCTAACGGGAACCGAGTTCCTGTTGTGGAAAATGTACAGGAACTCCGTTCCCATGCGTTCCCGCAGGACTTGAGCCCTGGTTATAACCCCTGCCAGGTATGTTTTTGCTATCTGTGTCCAGTTGGGGATATTTCCCCTCCCTTTCTGTTCTATACCCAAAAGAGTAAGTGAGAGGAAGTCCCTCTAAGCCTAGGTTCACTATGGGGTGATTTGGCATGCAATTGGACATGTCAAATCGCCTGCCAAATTGGTGGCAATTGCCGGCAATGACACCCTCCGAATTGGTGTGACGCCACACCGATTCCCAAAAGTAGTCTCCGTACTACTTTTGGCGACTTTGGGGTGCCATTTTCATAGACAGCTGTGCAGCAACCCGCACAGATATCTCTGAAATCGTTCCTGAAGTCGTAACTGAAATGCGGGAATGAAATCAGCTGAACTCGCACAATTTCATTTCCGCTATCAGTGTGAACTCCATGAGGGAATACCTGGTTGTCACCCGGGTCACCAGAATTAGCGTTTCCATTGGAAGATATCCTTGATATTCCAGTTCTACATCAGGTGCTGCATCAACCTTGTTTACCAAAGGGTTACATAAAAGTTTAAAAAGTCCAGTAATGCCGCGTACACACGGTCGGAATTCTCGCCGGAAAAAGCTCTGATGGTTTTCCCGTCGGAATTCCAACGGAATTTCGCTCAAATTCCGACGGTCAGTAACACAGCGGCATAAAACACGTTCGACAGAACTATAAAAGGGAAGTTTAATGCTTCCGAGCATGCGTCTGAATTTTGCGTGTCGGAATTGCATACACACGATCGGAAAATCCGATAGAAAGGTTTTCCGTCGGAAAAATTGAGAACAGGTTCTCAATCCAAAGTCCGTCGGAAATTCCGACAGAAAAAGACCGATGGGCATACACACGGTCGGAAAATCCGTTGAAAAGCTCCCATCGGAAATTCCGACCGTGTGTACGCGGCATAAGACTTCTTTATGTGAGGGTAAATGTACAATGCAAATTTCACAAAGCTTGCCGGCTGAGGAATGTATCAGTGTAACAGAATAGTCTTTGGAATTGCACTTAGATCCAAAACACAGAACAATAAATCAATGTAGTACAAACTGTCAAGGTTTTTCCTTTGCTGTCCTATCAGCTCCTCTTGCTTATGTTTCCCTGCAGACAGGCTGGGAAAGATCTGGGTCATGTGACAGCTGTATAACTATTTTAATTAAAATAATTACAGTGGCATCATCCACATACAGAAAGAGAAGGGGCAATGTAAATTAACAGTGGGGGGTAACTCTGGTGCAGCTGTGCACGGTAGCTAATCAGCTTCTAACTTCAGCTTGTTCAATTAAAGTGGAGTTCCACCCAGAAATGGAACTTCTGCTGATCCAGCCCCCCCCCCCCCCCCTTCGTGTCAGATTTGGCACCTTTCAGGGGAGGGGGGAGCAGATACCTGTCTAATACAGGTATTTGTTCCCACTTCTGGCCAAAGAGGGCCGCATAATCTGCGTTGAACTATGTCAGGCCCGGCCCCTCCTCAGTCCCCCCTGCTGTCTTCTGGGAGACACACAAGTCCCCGAAGACAGCAGGGACCATTCAGAACACGCAGCGCATGCACAGTAGGGAACCAGGCTGTGAAGCCACAAGGCGTCACTTTCTGATTCCCTTACTGAAGATGCCGGCACCTCCACCCGGGAGCCGAGGGATGGGTCAGCTTCGGGTGAGGACATTGCAAGCGCCCTGGACAGATAAGTGTCCTTATTTTAAAAGTCAGCAGCTGCAGTATTTGTAGCTGCTGACTTTTTTTATTTATTTTTTTCGGAACTCCGCTTTAAGCCTAAAGTGGATGTAAACCCAATGTCATCCTTTCTAAACTACTGCCATAGGGGTTATCTAAAAGGATATACATGCCTCCTGCATGTATCTTTACCTGTCAAATGTATCCCCTCTGTCTGTTATGAGACCTGAAAAACTGCAGATTCTGTGGGTGGGTCTGTTGTCTGGAGCTTGGTGGGTGGAGTCGTGATGTCAGTAGACTCCCGCCCACCTCTACACTCCCCTTGTCAATATGCCTTTTCTCCTGTGTATTTCTTTTTTTTTTTTTTTTAACTTTGTATCTTTATTTCAAAAAATTTTTTACAAATACAGTTTATACATAATCTCATTCGTCTCTCTTCCCAAAATCGTGTTAAGCAAAAAAGAAACATTAAACATGTTTGGGTGGGATCGAGCTCATTCACATCGCCTTGCTTTCACCCCCCACCTCTCCCATCCATCCTCTCACTCTCTGCCAATATCGGTTCGTCTACTTAGTTCTTTTTAGGCTAGTTTATTTTGGTTGACACTATCTAAGACGTTCTCATGTTCCTTTCTCAATCCATGGGTTCCATAGTGAATGGAATTTTGCAAGACTCTCTCGTTTAATATATGTAGTTCTTTCCTTCATGATGACTCTATCCATATTTTGCTCCCACTCATCGACTGACGGAGGGGTAGAGGACTGCCATCTCCGAGCAATTAGCAACCTGGCCTGGAAAAGACAGCGCAGGACCGCAATCTGAACTTCCCCAGGTTTGCCCCCTCCCTCTCCACCCCCGAGAACACATCGGATAGGGTCTAACTCGAGATGGGTATTAAATATCTGGGAGACCTTGTCCACCACCTCTTTCCAATATCCGTATAGTTTTGGACATCTCCAGAACATGTGGACAAGATCCCCCCCCAGTCTCCCACATCTAGGGCATCTATCGTCTTGTTTACGACCAAACCTAAAGAGCTTGTTTGGAGTATAATAAGCACGATATAATAGGAAAAGATGTGACATCTTCTGAGGGGGGGAGAGTGAGACCAATGGGGCAAGTTCCAGTATCCTTTCCCATTGAGGAGCTGAGATGGTTCCCACATCTCTCTCCCACTTTACTTTGTATGGACATAATTGTGTGCCTTCCCACTTTACTTTGTATGGACATAATTGTGTGCCTTCCCTATTCCCCTTGTATAGATGTAAATATAGATTGGATATCATCCCCTTACGGGATCCTGCCCCTGCTACATTCTGTAATACCTGCATATTAGTCCACTCTGGTGGCTCACCTTTAAACTGCACCGCCAGGGCATGTCTCACCTGCAGGTATCTAAAGAAAGACTTCCTGGGGAGGGAAAAATGATCTCTGAGGTCCTGGAAACTTCTAATCGTGTCCTCATGGTAGATCTGAGCGATATATCTTAAACCCCTTCTCTCCCACTCTCTGACCGTCCCCATCTTTTGAATTTCGCGCAAATTAGCATTCTCCCATAACGGGGAAAAAACTGTAAACCCTCCATATCCCATCATTTTTTTTGTAGTACCCCAAACTTTAGCCATCAAGTCCTGGGTAGGGAGCCCCTTCTGGAAGGCCCCTGCCTCCAGAATCTCCAACAAGGATTTGTGTGGGGATTTGTAGAGAAGGATCTTCCACTCTGGCCCCTCTATCTCAACCTCGCATCCCCCGATATGTTGCAACTGAGCCGCTAAAAAATATCTAAAAGGATGCGGCAAGGTGACTCCTCCTGACCCAATTGGAAGTTGTAATGTTTTAAGGCTAATCCGGGAGGTCCCCCCTTTCCAAACTAATTCTCTAAATATGGTGTCCACCCTGTTAAACCACTTTTTATAAATCCATATTGGAGAGTTGTGAAGAATATATAAAAGTTGTGGCATAAGCACCATCTTTATTAAGTTACACCGACCTGCTGCGGACAGGGGGAGTTTTTTCCAAATTTGGGTTTTCCCTTTAAATTTGTTCAAAAGTGGGACCAGATTTTCTGTGACAAATTGTTTAGGGTCTCTTGAGATGTTAATACCCAGATATTTAATTTGCTGAACGATTTGGAGTTGGATTGCCTCGTGTGGAAGGGGGAGGACTATAGGGTCTATGGGAAGTAGATGTGATTTGTCCCAGTTGATTCTCAGTCCTGATAGGAGGCCAAAGTCTTTGATTTTACCCATAGTCTCGCGTAGTGACTCCTGAGTATCGTTAAGCAGTAAAAGAAGATCATCTGCGTAAAGAATCACTTTTTCCTCTAAGTCTCCTCGTTTGAACCCTTTTATTTCTGGGGATGATCTCAGGGAGAGAGCCAAAGGTTCGATTGCGAGGGCGAAGAGGAGGGGCGACAACGGGCACCCCTGCCTCGTCCCCCTCAGCAATCGAAACCTGGTAGAGTGTTCATTATTTACTTTCACTCTTGCCCCCGGAGAGCCGTATAGGAGCATTACCCATTTAACAAAGTTCGGTCCCACCCGAAATTCCGATAAGGTTCTCCAGAGATACTTCCATTCAAGAGAATCAAAAGCCTTGGCGGCATCCAAGGAAAGGACAGCCCTATTGCCTCCATCATCCACGGGTAGTTGGAGGTTTAAAAAAAGACGTCTAATATTTAGACTAGAGGACCTACCAGGAATAAATCCTGATTGGTCTTGATGCACCAATTTATGGATAATTTTATTTAGCCTGGCTGCCAGGACCTTTGCTAACACCTTAATATCTGAGTTCAGAAGCGCAATAGGTCTATATGAAGCAGGGGAGAGTGGGTTCTTATTCTCCTTAGGGATCACAATTATGGTCGACTCCATCATTGATTTGGGTAGCTCGCCTTTCAGAGCCGAGGCATTAAAGACCTCTAACAGTAGGGGGAGGAGCACCTCCCCATATTTACGATAAATTTCAATGGGAAGGCCGTCCGGACCTGGGGACTTCTGGCCTGCCATTTCCCGGACGGTCCGCTGTATCTCCTCCAGGGTGACAGGGCCGTCTAGTATGGCCCTGTCCTCCTCAGAGAGACAGGGGACCGTCAGCCCCTCAAAGAATGAATCCATTTCCTCCTTCATATCCACCTGTTCAGAGTGGTATAACTTCTCGTAGAAATCCCGAAAAGTATCCACAATCTCAGGAGTACATGTAGATGTCCTGCCCGCCCCTGTATCAATCAATGGAACCATCGATGAGGGAGAATTAGTTCTAATTAAGTGAGCAAGCATCCTACTAATTCCTTCTCCCTCCCCAAAGGCGACTTGTTTTTGAAAAATGTATTTTTGTTCTGCTTTAACCAACAAGACTACACGATAGACCCCTTGTGCCTCTGTCCACGTTCTAAAATTTGCAGGTGTTGGGTTGCTTATATATGCTGCTTCTGCGGATGTTAAGTTGTTCCCTGCTATTTCCTCCCCTTCTCTTGACAATTTTTTTTGTTTTTGATATCTGCTGGATCAACAAGCCCCGAAGGATAGCCTTGACTGTGTCCCAGACTACCCCCTGGGGGGCTGAACCTTTATTCCACTCAATACATTCCCTCAAAGCGTCCAAAACCTCTTGGGGATGTCCCACTAGCTCCAACCAGGAGGGGTTGATTCTCCACTCACGATAGGTACTTCTTATCCCCACCTCCATTGCAGCTGTCACAGGAGAGTGATCCGAAAGACCTCTTGGCCTATATCTAATATCATCTATCATGGCCATCATTTCATCATTGCCGAGCAACATATCAATTCTCGACAATGTGGAGTGTGTGCTGGAGAAGCAGGAATAACCCCTTATCCCAGGGTTTCTCAGGCGCCAAATGTCCTTCAGGCCGATTTCCCCCAGGAGACGATGGAGACGGCTATCCACTAGCCCACTCCGTTGAGTCCCCTGGGGGAATCTATCTATTGTTGGGTCCAGGACCATGTTAAAATCGCCCATAACCATTACCGGAAAACCCGGCCTCTCCAGCACAAAATCCACAAGGTCGAGAAGAACCTCTAAATTGAAAGGAGGGGGAACATACACATTAGCAAGTAGCACCACTCTATTCTCTATCTTACAATGTAGGAAGATGTACCGTCCCTGTTCGTCAATCTTACTTTGGATACAATTGAACATGATCCCTGAACCGATCAAAATGCTAACACCTCTGGAAAAGGATGAATGGACTGAGTGGAACTGGGAGGCGAATTCCCCCCATCCCAACCTAGATAAAGAGGCATTAGTAAAATGGGTCTCCTGGAGACCCACAATAGAGTTACCATAGGACCTAACCATGGATCGTACTGCAGCTTTCTTCCCTGGATCTCCCAATCCCCTTACATTCCAGGAGCAAATATTGAGCTTTTTTTTACCCTCTTGTGTAGTACTAATCATATGTGCTTGTAGTAAAAAGTGATTGCATTAACAACATTAATTTGTAATCTCGTGCTTATTATAGTGAGCCATATAATTCTTATTTTTAAATCTTGTGGAACCTTACTATCCCGTCTTATACTGTGAACGTGAATTTTTGCCTGCAAGACAATTTTCCGTGCATACTTGTGCCTTGTGAACGTATTGTACCTCACCCATTCACCCACACATTCACCACTGTCGTACCCAACCCTCTGTTTGCATCTCTCATACTTCACCTTACCAACACTCTGTTTACACACCTCACTCACTACCTCCCTAGGTTTGGCCGGGGGGCCTACTTTTGTGACCTATCCATACACCTCTATTTTGGAACAAGCATAATATCAAATACTTTTCATCTTCCCCAACCCTATCCCACCCCTCCCCCCAAATACAAAAACAACTCACCCACGCAAGAAAATCTGCCCCATTCCTAACCCTCCCTTTACCCCATACTACCCATCCATCCCCCTCCCCCTCATTAAAGAAAACCCTTCCATTAAGACCCGCGTGCAACACTCCAAAACTACTAGAGTGCTCCAACTTGTGATCTCTTCCCCCCCGTGCACTCCACACCCGTTCCTTCTCCCCTCACAGGAGGCGAGACAGCAACACATTAAATACAGAAAATAAAAAGTAAAGTAAAAAAAAAAAAAAAAAAAAAAAAAACAAGTTAAGAGTAAAAATCGCTATATATCACTATATGTCACCACTCGCTCCCCTTCCCTCGCTCCATTGAATATCAGCTTTATCCATCCCCCCTCTTCAAAAAAGAGGAGAGAGAGGGGAAAAAAAAAAAAAAAAGAAGAAAGTCAGCATTATATAGTGAGCTTGATCGTTTAGGAACGCTCCTTAAATTTAATAAGCCAATCTTCAGCCCCTTTGGGGGAGTCAAAGAGTACAGTCCCTCCAGGCGCCATTATTCTTAATTTTGCTGGGTATAATAATGCATAAGTTAAATTAGCCTGGCGCAAATTTCGTTTTATTTCTCCAAATTTAGCTCGTCTTCTTTGGAGATCTGGTGAGTAGTCGGGGTAAATAGACACCCTCATGCCATTGTGGAGGATGTTTCCTAGTTCCCTTGCCTTCCGTATGATTGTTACTTTATCCTTAAAGAATAGGAGTTTTGCCAATATAGGCCTAGGAGGGGCCCCAGGTTGGGTGGGTCTAGAGGGAACCCTGTGGGCTCTTTCCACCGCCAAAAGCGACGAGAATGATTCCTGCCCAAAAGTTTCGACCAGCCATTTTTCCAAGAAAGCGGCAGGGTCAGGGCCCTCGGAATGTTCCGGAAGACCAACTATACGGATATTTTTCCTTCTCATCCTGTTCTCCATTTCATCCATTTTATTAAGCTGTATATTGAGGAGATTTTTAATGTCACTCACTTCTTGTTTTAAAGGGGTCAAGTCATCTTCCACTAGGGTCATCCTATCCTCAAGAGTTGTAGTCCTTTCTTGTACCTTTTGTATCTCAGTCCTTACATTAGCAAGTTCCGCCTGTATTGTCTTCAATTGATCATGCATGTCGGTCAGAGAGGCCCTGCAAGAATTAACCGCCTCCAAAATCTCTTTTAAAGATGGTTCCCCCCCAGGTGTAATGAGGCCCTCCTCTGCTTGGTTCCGGAGTTGCCCCTCTATTTCACCCCCTTCCAATAATGTTCTCTGGGGAGTCTGTATAGATGGTTGGTTCTGTCCCTGACTTTTCCTTCCGCCTGTGGCCCCTGTCACTCCTCCTGTCCTATTAGGCAGGGACTGCTGGTTTTGATTTTGTGTGGTGGTTTTCTGAGGGGACTGAACTGGGCCTTGGCTTGGGGTGTGCGCAAATTTCTCTAATTTTGCTGCTGCTACTTGGCTGGCCGCCTGACTAGCTTTTGTAGTGCGCTGTGAAGGCATAATTACAAATTGACTTTAAATTGAATTATAGCTGTGGCAGGCGGTATACCTTAAAGAAGGACAGAGATAGCATCCAATGCTCCAAAATGGTACAGCACCGGGACGTGCCAGGCCAAGGTCCAGTCACAATTTTCCCCTTTCAAATCTCCAAAGCAAAATCCTCAGTTATACATGTACCAATAAGAACAGAGAAAAAAAAAGAAAAAATTTCAAAAAGGGGATATTTGGCGGTTTAGTTTGGTTTGGAAAATTTAAAACAAAATCACTCGGTTACTTAAACACCAACCAGATAGAGTAATGAGAAGCAGGAACACAGGGTTAGACTTCCCCTTTAACAGTCACTTTTTGATGCTGGACACCGTTCAGATAACAAAATTTAAATACTCTTTTATCTCACCCATCCATTGTGTCAGCGCTGGTGTAGATAGTGTGGAGGAAGTAGGTACCACGTTGGCTGTACAGCAGGGCTGGTAAACAACAAAGCCTGGTCTCCTTGGCGTTTAAGAAGCGTGGGGAGCCCTCTCACAGCTATCCCACCTTGTCAGCTTCAGCTCTCTTTAGAGTGAGGAGCGCTCCTTGCTTTAACAGCTGTTTTCTTGTGATTGGGGTTAACGCCGCTGACAGCCTTGCGGTCTCCAGGAGGCAGTCACGGTAACGACCGGGGGCTCTCACCCCCCTTGCCGCTGATACTCCGCCCCTCCGTCAGGCGTAGGATACGCTCTCCTCCCCTCCAATCTTACTGACGCCGGCTCGTTTCCCAGTCTCACACAGCTCTGTCTCTGAGACCGGTGCGCGCGTTCAATAACCCCT
>JAQSEC010001192.1:0-11123 GCA_028564925.1 Lithobates sylvaticus
AGGGGCAGATCAAAAAGATAAATGGGAAAGTTGGAAAGAGTTCAAAAAGACGTGGAGATTTGTTGAGGTGATAAGTCAATAATAGAAGGGGGTAACGTCTGAAAAAGATGACAATAGCAGGTAAAACAATAGCTCTTGGAGCTTGAGTTTGATGCAGGGTGCAAGGGGGGGTGGGGGGGATAAGGACAATGTTAAGTATATTTTAAGGTGTAAGTAAACAGTTTTTGTATGATGATCGACATTTTCTATAAAATAAAGAATAAATAAATAGAAAAAAATATGTCCCTGACTGTTTATCTTTGTAGCATGTGCACTGATAAATCAAGTCAATTTAACAATTTTTAAGATTGTAGCAGTGAAATATCAATAATCAATTTTAGGGGTTTGCTAAAACAGAAAATTCCATAGATAAGTAGACCTGCATTAGTTTTCGTCCGAATGCCTTTTCGTTTGAATTTCGGGCGAATAACAAACGATAATGAATGTGCAGAATCCGAAAACCGAAAGATCCGATATAAACAAATGCTTTATTTTCGTTGCAACAGTTTTATATATATAGGAGATTCAACATGATGCTGACAATAGCGATCTGTGTCCATCGAACCTGTGGTCGAATGTGCCTAACCTTAGCTCTAATAGTCCAAGATTATTCAACATAGAGAGAAAAGATTTAACATGAAGATTCGACGAAACATTCGCCGCGAGCAGACATTTATGGTCAAATGCTCTGCCCCTAGGCTATAGAATAATTCTAATGTTGGTTGACTAGTAATAATAATTAATAAACATAATTATTACTAGTGTCATACAACATTAGAATTGTATTATAGCTTGTAAGCTTAACAGTCGGCCAGAAATGTACGATTGCAGCATCGTACAGTTTAGCTGCTCCGTCGAATCTTCTTAGAACATTCGACAGACACCATAAGCCTTCAATGACAGATTCGACCTTAATTATTTCGGATTTTCGGACTAATGCATTTTTTAACAAAACAAAATAAATAAAAACTAATTTCGGGAGTAACTAAAAATTTTTTTTCGGACTAAAACAAAATTCCGAAACAAAATATTTCAGTGTGCACATGTCTATAGATAAGTGAAAAAACATAATGATTAATATTGGACTGTGTGTCTGCCTTGAAACATTTAGATTCATTAAAACACTAGTTAATATTGCTTTGGGTGGCTATTGTTATCTTACAATTTTATATACACTTCAACTAAATAGATGCAAGAAAAACAAAAGTGCCTACACACAGTGTTGATTACAATATTAACAAACAATACTATATTTATTTTGCATTGCAACACCAATATGAAAAACATTTTTAAGTAAGATGATTTAAACTTATATTTAGTAACTTGCATTTTTAATGTCTGTTTCATCTGTGCAAGCAATAGATGGCATTGCATATCACATTTTTGAATGTATTATTAATATATTTCTCCAGAGTTTTCTTGGCATACATTTACCATACACTGTTCTGAAATGTGTGTTACAATTAAGTATTTTTTCCTAGTTTTTTGAGATCCATCACAATTTTTTTTAATATATTAAGCTAGGACACTCTTAATAGTCTGGTCATAGGGTTTTCCACTACACACTGATTTAAAGAGGAAGTAAACCCTGATAGCTTTTACTTCCTCTTTTGCTCCCTGCAAAGCCTGCAAATTAAGCGCATAATGGGCTAGTATTGCATTGCATACTAGCCCATTATGTGACACTTACCTGAAAATGAATCCATCGCTGTCCCCTGTGCAGGCTGGTTCCATCTTCACCCCTCTTCCTTCCGGGGGCCGTGGACTCCGGCTCTGTGACTGGCCGAAGATGCGTGAAGTCACTCCCGCGCATGTGCTCTGGAGGTGTCAATTACAGCACACAATGGGGCAAGAAACGGCATGGAGGTCCATTTCTTCACAACACATTCGCCAATTACATCATTGGTGCACTACAAGTGAAATATCTCCTAAACGGCGCACGTTTAGGAGATATTTACACTACCTATAGGTAAGCCTTATTCTAGGCTTACCTATAGTTAAAAGTAACTAGAGAGGGTTTACAACCACTTTTAATGCAATTCAAATACAAATGTCATGTAGTGAAAACACAAATAAAAAAATAGGACTAAAAAAATCAAGGGTATGATAAATTGTCTATACTTACTGCTTAGGCGATACTGGTACAGTGTACGAAAGATCAAGAGTGTGGGCAAAAAATAATAAAGGCCAGGAAAGGAGGTTCGGTGAGCAGATATTGACTACAATAATAAATGCAAAGCTTTCCAGCAACCTTAATGATACTTATGAAAACTTTCGAAAAGTGTGTTCCAAAAGGTTTTGCACAAGCTTGACTGAATATATGAAGATTTCCCTGCAGAACTGCCTTATGTGAAATGTCGTTTTTTTTTTGTCAGTGGCCAGTGACAGATAACACAAGAAGCATAGTAAAATATCCGTACAAAGTTGTATATGGCAAATATTTAGCTAAAATAATATTTTCAAATTTAAGTTTGTTTCAAATAAATAATATTGTTTCTAAAGAATATGCTACCCCAACATTTCATATTCCTGGTATGTGTCTGCTGTACCATGTACTTATGTTAAAAAGTATCTTGTTCTCTTTGCATTGCTTCCTTTGTGTGAAATATCTGGTGTTCCCCTACTCTTCTATTTCAAACTGTCTCTAATGGTCAGAGTTCTGCTGTCATGCCTTCCTTGCACAGTCATTCACTGGGAAGATCAGTGTATTGCTGATTCTCTACCCATTAACCTTCTAAGCCCTTTGTGCAGCTGACGCCAGAGATTTTGGTGATAACTTATAAAATGAGAAAAAAAAAGTATTTTATATTTTTTTAAATCTATACACAGATGTTTTGCCTTTTAATAATGTTTTAAACTGAATGGGTTGTTTTACAAGATAAGGGTTCACGTATACTTTAACATCATAATTAAGATTTGCACTTGAGCCTAGCTTTGTAAACGCAAACAATTACACAAATAGCTTTCAAGTATACTGGTACCAATGTGAATTATTTAACTTTCTGTATTCAACTCTACTGCCATAGCCCCAGGAAACAGATGGTACTTTAGAGTGCAGAACACACTTTGGCATTTCACCACTTGCACCACACTGCTGGGAGCTTGCGTGGCTAAATTCTAGGTCTGTGTGCTGTTGCTTCTGGGGTAGGGTGTAGTCAAGCCATATGCAGATATCAACTTATAGGTGTGCTTTTTTAGGTCTTAAATGTCTGATTATTAGACCTACAGCAGGGTTGCAAATGAAAAAAAAAATGATTGTGTGGAATATACACCCTCAACTTGGCATTAAAATTGACCTATAGGTTCACTTTACATCTTCACACATTATGCTAAGTTGGTGTTTCCAAACTCCAGTCCTTGAGTACCACTTTTTCAGTCTTTTCATTACCTGAACCAAACTGTTATAACTTGATTGAGATAATTCTAATGAGACATATAATATCTTTATTATAACAGTTTGGTATTCACCAATACTTATACTGTCCCACATCAAAATTCTAAATTATTTTCATAAAAAGTAAATGGGATTACTTGGAATTACCCATTTAGTTCCCTTTCAATGGCACAGCTCACTCACTTATAATCTTGTTGTTCATAACATATTTGTGAACACGGACTCCTAACAACAGTTTTAGAGTTTCTACGATATTGATGACAGCAATAAACATGTGAAATTCCTCCTAGCTTTGCTTTTTTTTTTACTATTTATATTTGTAATTGCATGCAACGCTATTGTGTTCACTAAAATGCCTTATCACTATCAACTCTTTCATAAATTAACTTATGGTCATCTAGTCCATTTTCTGAAAGCTGTGTTTTACAATATGCCAATTTGTGTAGAATAATATAATTTATGAACCAGCGGCCTAAGGTTATCTGGTCCTGTCATGGGTGTACAGCTCAAAATAAATATTAGAAGACTTATGGGTAAGATTTAATTTGCACGTCCCTATATCACATTCTATCAGGAAAACAAACCATATACAATTTTTACTTTTAAATAGCCTCTTTATGTTCATGGAATGCATTGAGTCTTCTAGCGATAGAATGATAAAAATGCCTATAAACATATTCAAGGAATTTACAAGACAGGAAGTAAGGAAATGATGCAACGTGGACATAGACAAAACAAATCTGCCAGGGGTTCTATCATTTCCCTAATTTCTGTCTGTGTTGCTGTTGGAAATGATCTCCCACTTCTTTTCCGTTCTAACCATTGTAACCAGGGCAGGAATTGAAGGAAATCTCTAATGGAGGCACCTAATAGCAGAAAAACAGTGGTGCAATCCAAAAATAAAAGAAAAGGCTGGTGTACAATGAATGAACAGCCTACATGTAGTCCAACCCACAAATCTATGGGTTCTATTAATTTGGGCTCCCAAAATGTATGCATTTTAATTGACCTATTATGTAATCTTTGTCCAACTAAAACCTTCAGAATTATTGAGAGAAGCTGGAGAACTAAAGTAAATACATAATTTCTATATTGACCGTAGTTTGTTGCTTATGGTATCAAATTATATATAGTTTACTACTAAATTTACAAAAAAAATATTTTAGAAAATTGAGTCCTTTAGATTTGAGTCATTTTGGAGTTGATAGTGTTATTCTGTATTTCTGTCAATGTTCAAATCTAATGAAATGTAAAATGTAAAATGTGTCAGGTGACCCACACAAATAATTTTATAGTATGTATTAAGGATGAGCCGAACACCCCCCCGTTCGGCTCGCACCAGAACCCGCGAACGGACCTAAAGTCCGTGCGAGCTTTAGAACCCTATTAGTTATAATGGATGCGAACGTTCGAAATTAAAAGTGCTCATTTTAAAGGCTAATATGCATGTTAATGTCATAAAAAGTGTTTGGGGACCTGGGTCCTGCCCCAGGGGACATGTATCAATGCAAAAATTTTTTTTTAAAAAACGGCCGTTTTTTCAGGAGCAGTGATTTTAATAATGCTTAAATTGAAACAATAAAAGTGTAATATTCCTTTAAATTTCGTACCTGGGGGGTGTCTATAGTATGCCTGTAAAGGGGCGCATGTTTCCCGTGTTTAGAACTGTCTCTGCGCAAAGTGTCATTTTTGAAAGTAAAAAAGCTATTTAAAATCACTCGCGGCTAATGTTAATTCACGGCTCCCGTAACACAGAGAACAGTGATTCATTGAAACTCATTCATAAAAAAAAGTCATTTATAAAAAAAAAAAAAAAATGAAAAAAAAAAAGCGTAGGGGTCCCCCCAAATTCAATAACCAGGCCCTTCAGGTCTGGGATGGATATTAAGGGGGATCCCAGCCAAAAAAAAAAAAAAAAAATGGCGTAGGGTCCCCCTCAAAATCCATACCAGACCCTTGAGGTCTGGTATGGATTTTAAGGGGAACCCTAGCCAAAAAAAATGGCGTGGGGTCCCCCTCAAAATCCATACCAGACCCTTATCCGAGCACGCAACCTGGCAGGCCGCAGGAAAAGAGGGGGGGACGAGAGCGGCCCCCCCCCTCTCGCCTGAACCGTACCAGGCCACATGCCCTCAACATTGGGAGGATGCTTTGGGGGTCTAAGACCCCAAAAGCACCTTGTCCCCATGTTGATTAGGACAAGGGCCTCTTCCCCACAACCCTGGCCGGTGGTTGTGGGGGTCTGCGGGCGGGGGGCTTATCGGAATCTGGAAGCCCCCTTTAACAAGGGGACCCCCAGATCCCGGCCCCCCCCCTGTGTGAAATGGTAAGGGGGTACAAAAGTACCCCTACCATTTCACCAAAAAAGTGGCAAAAATGGTAAAAAGGACAGGAGACAGTCTTTGACAATTCCTTTATTAAAATCTTCTTTCTTCTTTCTTCATCCTTCGGATTCTTCATCTTCTCCTTCCTTCATCTTCTTCCATCTTCTTCTTCCATTTTCTTCTTCCTCCGATCCGCTTCTTCTTGCGCTGGTCTTCTCGTCCTTCTCGTCCGGCATCTTCTTCCGTCGGCGTCGGCGTCGGTGTCGGTGTCTTCTTGGGCCGCTCCGCGCAATGGGAGGCTCCCGCTGTGTGAGGCTCCGCTCCATCTGACAGGTCTTTTAAAACGGAGGGCACCTGGTGACCCCGCCCCCCTCTGACATCATGGGGAAAGCCATCATGGAATTCCCCATGACGTCCCTGTGCGTCAGAGGGGGCGGGGTCACCAGGTGCCCTCCATTATAAAAGACCTGTCAGACGGAGCGGAGCCTCACACAGCGGGAGCCTCCCATTGCGCGGAGCGGCCCAAGAAGAGACAGAGACACCGACGCCGACGCCGACGGAAGAAGATGCCGGACGAGAAGGACGAGAAGACCAGCGCAAGAAGAAGCGGATCGGAGGAAGAAGAAAATGGAAGAAGAAGATGGAAGAAGATGAAGGAAGGAGAAGATGAAGAAACCGAAGGATGAAGAAAGAAGAAAGAAGATTTTAATAAAGGAATTGTCAAAGACTGTCTCCTGTCCTTTTTACCATTTTTGCCACTTTTTTGGTGAAATGGTAGGGGTACTTTTGTACCCCCTTACCATTTCACACAGGGGGGGGGCCGGGATCTGGGGGTCCCCTTGTTAAAGGGGGCTTCCAGATTCCGATAAGCCCCCCGCCCGCAGACCCCCACAACCACCGGCCAGGGTTGTGGGGAAGAGGCCCTTGTCCTAATCAACATGGGGACAAGGTGCTTTAGGGGTCTTAGACCCCCAAAGCATCCTCCCAATGTTGAGGGCATGTGGCCTGGTACGGTTCAGGCGAGAGGGGGGGCCGCTCTCGTCCCCCCCTCTTTTCCTGCGGCCTGCCAGGTTGCGTGCTCGGATAAGGGTCTGGTATGGATTTTGAGGGGGACCCCACGCCATTTTTTTTGGCTAGGGTTCCCCTTAAAATCCATACCAGACCTCAAGGGTCTGGTATGGATTTTGAGGGGGACCCTACGCCATTTTTTTTTTTTTTTTTTTTTGGCTGGGATCCCCCTTAATATCCATCCCAGACCTGAAGGGCCTGGTTATTGAATTTGGGGGGACCCCTACGCTTTTTTTTTTTTTGTTTTTTATTAATGAATGACAGCTCTCTGTGTTACAGGAGCCATCAATTCATTAGCCGCGAGTGATTTAAATAGCTTTCTTCCTGCAAAAATGACACTTTTTTGCAGGGAAAGTTCTAAGCACAGGAAACCTGCCCTCCTTCACAGGCTACCTATAGACACCCCCCAGATGTGATACTGCAATGCTGTTCTAACAGCATGCACACACATATCCCCAGAAATAAAGAACATATTGTTGTCAGCAGTCAGCAGCACACTGACACGCTGACACTGTGAGTGAAACATAATATGCGAGGCCGCCGCCGCGGCGGCCTCTTATACCGTGGGGCGTGTATTAAAGCCCCTGAGCTATAATTGGCTACAGGCATCCTGCCTGTAGCCAATTATGGCTCTCCTCGCTGCCGGCGCTGTGATTGGCCAAGCATGCGGGGTCACAGTGCATGCTTGGCCAATCATCAGCCAGCATTGCACTGCGCGGGCCGCAATGCATTGCGGGGCCGCTCGCATCACACGAATTTGATGCGAGCGGTCCCAATAGTTCTGGGCTCGCCGAGCGAGCGAACACCCGGTGCTCGATTCGAACATGGGTTCGAATCGAACACCGGGCTCATCCTTAGTATGTATATTGTTATGCAGTACACTTCACCTTACCATTAACTTACTGAGTTGGACCCTTTTTTTACTTGGCCTTTACAGAAAGGTATAGAAAACATGGAGATATCTCAATCATTCGTTTTGTCTTTGTTAGACTAGATTGAAACCAATATGTTATTATGGAACATGTTTACTGCTACAGTTAAGACAATTGTGCATGTGCAGCCATCTATGGCCACATTGCGCTCTCTATACTCCTTTCCTGCTATACATTATGGAGGTGTTACAGGCAGCGGAATTTATATTCATCAAAATGTTTCCTGTCCAAAAATAAAAAAAATTGATTAATCCATCTCTACCTCTGGTGTGCCCCAGTCTTTGTGGACTCATTCATGATTAGGCCAGGTGAGTTGAGCATCAGGAGCTACATGGACTTTTTTTACCACCTTTGAAGTTTTTATTTTTTTATTTTGTTTCCTTCCTGCCACTCCTTCTTATTGCAAGAGACATAGGGACTCACCTAAGTTTTTTTTTTTTTGTTCTTGCTGAACCTGATGGTGAACTGGTCACCTCCAGCTATTGGAATTTCTCCTGATTAAATTAGCTGGTTTCAAAATGTTCAAGGTTTTTACCTTGTTTTAGTGTTTCTGTCATATCCCACACACAAGATGAACAGTCCTGCTGATTCTCCAGCTTGTGATCCACTTTAGAGTGGCCTGTAGTGCGTCCAGCTGAGGAAACTGACACCAACAGCCTTAAATGTTGTCGCCTGCTTGAGTTCTTGGATCCTTCAGAATTCTTTCTAGGCTTTGCCAAGAGATGATTACCATCTCGGTTTTCACCTGGGAGGATGTCACCACAGTTTTGCATGATTTTATAGGCCAAATTACAATTTTAATTCCTGATGATGACTGCAGAGGATATTTGCGCACGTCAAAGCTTTCCCTGCCAAATCATTATCTGATCTGCCTGCAGCTTTAGTGGCCTCTGAGCCTTCTGTTGTCAAGGTTTTATATGATGATTAGTCTCAAAAATCCTTGCTGGAGCCAGTTGTCCATGAGGAGTCAAAGGCAACTCCTAGTTTTAGAGAGACCATTTTTACTGCTATTTAGGTGGTGTGTGAAAATTTAACAATGGGGTTCCTGAGAGGCTGTAAGATTAGTTAAACATTTCCCATTCACACACTATTTCTGGATTTTCTTGTACCAATTAGAAAACCTATTGAATAGTGTATAGAATCTTCAAAATGTTTTGAGGTCCAATACCCCTTTGAGGAGGCCTTTATTAAGAAATAAGCTGTTTCTGCACTTAATCCAGTGGTGTCCATCTGTTAAGCTTTGACATGTCCTCTTCAGCATGAAGGGGTGCCCCCCTTTCCAAAGTCGGGAGAATCTGTTAGCTTTTGTGAACATTAGGATAGACTGCGTGTCAGATGCATGGGTACAGGAAATTGGTTCAACAGGCTACAAACCAGAATTCTGATTCCAACTCCCTCCTACCTTTAACTCTTCCAAACTTCCAGTGTCACTGCTCAAATTAGCAGAACTCTGTGTAGCCCTTGTGCATCTCCTAAAGCAAGCAGTTTTCACCTCGGTTCCTGAGTTTTAAAGACTTTATTCCAACCTTTTGACAGTTTGAAAACAAAAAGGGGGAAGCCACCCCTTCTTGGATCCTAAGACCCACGATGTCTCCATTCAGTCCCAAACATTCTGTATGGAATCCATCAATTCTGTCATAACCTCTCTTCGTCAGGTAAACCTGCTGGTCTCTGTAGACATGACTGTTCCTATTTTTCCAGCACATCAGTAATGTATTTGCTTCGCTGTAGATCCTCAGCACATCTACTTTTGGCCTTGCCATTTTGTCTGTCTTTCAACCCCTTTATCTTTACTAAGGTTCTACCCCCTTTGTTTCCCCTTGATATGCTCCCAGGGCATCTCCATTCTGAGACATCTGAAAGACTTTCTGTGAAAGGAACAGTGAGCGCAAATGGTTCTGACCTTGAAATAGTTCAGTTGGATCCTGAACATTTAAAGGTCTGCATTTCAGTTGACTCATCATTTGGAGTATTTGGCTCTGGTCCTGGGCACAGAGCCAGGGTTTCTCTTCCACTTTAAATTTTTCTCCCAGACAAAATAGTTAAGTCATGACCAGGCTTTCTCTGGCCTGGTAGGACGTGACCCTGGAGTTGAGGAAATCCTTCCTTCTTATGTATTAGAAGGTCATTACAATAGAAGCAAGCTTGACTAGCTGGGGAGAAGTCATAGAAACATAGTGCAGGGGACTTGGATGCTGAAGGAATCTTTATTTTCAATCAAAGTCTTCTGATCAGAATAACATTAACCACCAGGAAGGAACCAGAAGTCTTGCTGGGGATCTCCAAGTCTTCAAATTTAACAACAAACTGGACAAGTTTGTCTCCAGATGCAGAGGTCCTCTGGCAGAGGCAGTGGATAATCTGGTGGCTCTGTGGGATAAGCACAACCTGATCTATGCCTTTCCTCCCCTAAAACCCCTCCTTGTCTGCTTTGCAGGTTTGGGACAGAGGGCATTTTGGTGATCCCCATAGGTCTGGACTGACCCAGGTACATGTGGTAATCTAAGTTAATCATACTATTGGCATATGCTCCATGGGTTCTCCCTTATTAAATGGAACTTCTGTCCAAAGGACTAGCTTAACCACCCTGCTTCATGGTTACTGGCTTTAAAGGAAAAGCCTAGATGTTAAGGGATGTGGGCCTTTCTGATATCCACAATGTTAAAATTCAGGAAGTCCACTTGTTATGGGGTGTGTCCCATGTATCTTCCCCTGTGCACCCACCTGCATCTTGGTGAGATTTGAATTTCGTTCTCTCATCACTTAAAAAAAACACATTTCTCCCTTCCAGATTGCTATGAAGTTGTTTGCCTTGATCACCTCTGCAGGACATCTCTAAGAAAAGTTTTGTAGTCTTCTTTCCCAAGGCAGTTTTGGCCTTTCACTTTAACGAGTACAATGTCCTTTCATCCCTCTGCTTGCCCCAGTACATCAGATATTATATTTCCCTTCATTGTCTGGATGTTTGAGCTGTGCATGTGTACTTTTCTGCCACAGCCTCTATTAAAACCTCTTTCAAAATTTCTCAGTTGCCCAGTCAAATCCTCATTCTGACTTACGATCTTAAGGATTGGGTTCCACCCCTTCCTGCCAAGGCACACTAGATCTTTGAGTGCATCTTGGACTTTTCAGCATAGTGCAATGTTTGCTAGGCTGCCAGCTGGTCTTCTTTTCATGCTTTCTCCAAGTTTTAGGAGGCGGTTGCTCCAGCATCTTCTAATGCAAACTTTGGGCATGAGGTCCTTCAGACTGCTCTTTTAGCTGTAGTCAGTCCATAGTTTGTTTTATGTTGAGCCCATTAGTAATTTGTTTGCTGTGTTGCTCAGCTAGCAGTAGGACTGCTTTTGGATGTGCCATAGGTGCCTG
>JAQSEC010001591.1:5000-11405 GCA_028564925.1 Lithobates sylvaticus
AGATTTTATGGATGTCAACTCCAAAGCAAGTTGTGATTTCGAAGAAGAGCCCTCCATGGTAGGCTTTGGCCACTTCGATGTTCAAGGAGGAAGAGGTGAACCTCCCAAACCTCAGAACCGTCTCGGACACCTCGAACGTCTTGTCCGTACCCCGGTAGGACGTGTGCCGCTTCCTAGAGTTCTTCTTCATGAGCTGCAAAGCCCTGGTGATGTAGAAGTGGAGGGCCTTATAGTGGAAGCTCAGCATGTAGCCTGCTCGGGATTTCCCCGCCAAGCTGACATTCCTGTTGAAGGCTTTGTAGATGGGGTCACCTTCTGGCCAATCTGTGGTGTAGACGGTGATGGCAACCCCAAACTCATCCTGAAAGCCAGGAGGAATACGAAGTTTTGGCTTCAACCTATTCCATTGTTCCTCTGCGCGGTTCCACGCGGCGCCAAATGGCAAGTTCATGGACTTCTCCAGGGTCAGGATCTTTGGCATCACATCGGTCTCCAGGACTTCCTCACAGCCTTTGTACTGGTCATCAAACGCGTTAAACATGAAGTCCAGGTTCAGGGGGTTACATTGTGCCTGGAGGTAATAGGATCTAAATGAGTTACCTTTCTGTAATATCAATTAGTAATTAAATCCCAAAATTTATATAAATACAAATTAAGCCAGCTCAACAGCGAAAGAAAAAATAAATATTCTGGGCGTGCACTTTGTATATCACTCACCACAAAATAATGCTGAATGGCGAGTGTGATGACGTCACCACCTTTGCTCTGCCCTTACGCGTTACGTCCCTTGGTGTGGATTTCTTACGCGTTACGTCCCTGGGTGTGGATTTCTTCAGAGGGTGATCATAATTTAGATCCAAACTGCACAAAGATATGGGCCCTGGTACCCATACCCCTGGTTACTACATACCAAACACTATTGAAATTATAAAATACCCAGCTGGAGATAAACTCCTAAATCTTAATGCCATCTAGACATGTGCACAATAGAAAAATTTGTTTAGTTTTGTTTCGTTTCTGTTCGTTTCCGTTGATTCGTAACGATTCGTAAATTCGTAAGTCGTCGGTGTTCGTATTCGGACTCGTTCGTATTTTCGTAGAGTTATTTTTTCGTTGATTCGTTTTTCCGTTAGTCTAATTTTCATTTATTCGAAATTCGTATTTTCGTATTTTCGTTGTATTTTGTATTCGGAGGCATTCGTATTTTCGTAGATTTAGTTACATTCGTACTTTCGTAAGATTGATTTATTCGTACTTTCGTAACATTGTTTTCGTAGATTCGTAATCGGAGCATAATTCATAATTTTATGTAATGTGTATGCTATTATTACATTGTAAGAGACACGGAAAATTACGAATCAAAAAAAAAAAAAAAAAAAAGTTACGAATGTACGAATTTTTTTTCGTTCAATCCATTCGAAGCACGTTAAGCAGCGCCATTGTAAGAGACACGGAAAATTACGAATCCACAAAAAAAAAAAATTTACGAATGTACGAATTTTTTCGTTTAACTCCATTCGAAGCACGTTAAGCAGCGCCATTGTAAGAGACACAGAAAATTACGAATCCAAAAAAAAAAAAGTTACGAATGTACGAATTTTTTCGTTCAATCCATTCGAAGCACGTTAAGCAGCGCCATTGTAAGAGACACGGAAAATTACGAATTAACAAAAAAAAGTTACGAATGTACGAATTTTTTTTTCGAAGCACGTTAAGCAGCGCCATTGTAAGAGACACGGAAAATTCCGAATTAACAAAAAAAAAAGAAGGACGTTAAGCAGCGCCATTGTAAGAGACACAGAAAATTACGAATCCACAAAAAAAAAAGTTACGAATGTACGAATTTTTTAGTTCAATCCATTCGAAGCACGTTAAGCAGCGCCATTGTAAGGGACAGGGAAAATTACCAATTCAACAAACAAACAAAAAAGTTACGAATGTACGAATTTTTTCGTTCATTTTGATTATCGTTATTTTTTAATCTTTGTTCGGTATTTTCGTTGTTTCTGTTTTAGTTTTCGGATTTTCATTCATTCGTAGTTTCGTTGTTTCTAATTTAATTATTCCATATTTTCGTTGTTTTTTTTTTCATATTCGTTCGATTTGATAATTCGTTAAAATTTTTACTAAATCATTCGTTCATTCGTACGATACGAATGAACGAATATAAAGAATTTGAACGGAAAACAAATTTGTAACTAAACAAATTGCACATGTCTAATGCCATCCAATACAGCAGTCCTTACTAGAGATGTCCCCTACTGCGCAACTGAATCATTTAATAAAGATTTGTATTTTTTATTTTATTCTTTATACATATGTGTAACCTCTTACCGCCCACATAACGCACGTGTACAGCGGCAAAGAGGGTGGGCTTTAATGCCTGCATGCCACACATGTGATTGATCAACTTGATCACATGGTACAGACACAGGGGCCAATCACAGCCCATCTGTACCAAGTAATTAGCGTTGACCAATCACAGCTAATCACAACAAAACAAACTGTAAAATGCTTGCTTATAGCAATGTAATTCACTGCTATAAGCAAACCATCTGTAAAAAAAATAAAAAAAATAAAATCCTGATCACTTCCCCAGAGTAGTACATTGTTACTATCGTAAAAAAAAAAAAAAATATATATATATATATATAGATAGATAGAGATATAGATCTCTATCTATATCTCTATCTATCTATATATATATATATTTTTTTTTTTTTTCCATTAATGCCCATCAGTGTCCATTAGTGCCGCCCATCAGTGTCGCTTATCTATGCCGCCTATCAATGCCCACCAGTGCCAGCTATCATG
Source organism: Lithobates sylvaticus (assembly GCA_028564925.1). Lineage (NCBI taxonomy): Eukaryota > Metazoa > Chordata > Amphibia > Anura > Ranidae > Lithobates > Lithobates sylvaticus. The sequence continues at coordinate 7,815 of JAQSEC010001591.1, forward strand.
GCCCGTCACTGCCACCTATCAATGCCCACCAGTGCCACTCATCAGTGCCCACCAGTGCCAATTAGTGCCCACCAGTGCCACTCATCAGTGCCGCCTATCAGTGCTCATCAGTGCCCATAAGTTCAGAATATTAGTGCCTCCTCATCAGTGCCCATCAGGGCAGCCTATTAGTGCCCATCAGGGCTGCCTCCTCAGCGCACATCAGTGAAGGAGAAAAATTACTTATTTACAAAATTTACTGACAGAAACTAAGAAAAACGTTTTTTTTCAACATTTTCTGTCTTTTTTTAATTAATTTTTTTTAGGGAAAAAAATAAAAAATCCCAGCAGTGATTAAAATGCCACCAAAATAAAGCTCTATTTGTGTGAATAAAATGATAAAAAATTCACATGGTTACAGTGTGGCATGACCGCGCAATTGTTATTCAAAATGTGACAGCGCTGAAAGCTGAAAAATGGCCTGGGCAGGAAGGGGGTGAAAGTGCCTGATAGGCAAGTGGTTAAGGGGTTATACCGGTCTTTAGAGCGGGCGGTCGGCCCTTCAGTGATAACTGATGAGTCTAAAAGCCGCTCGGCTGTTACCCTAAAGGAGCGGGAGGGGATGCCCCCCCCCCCTCCCGCCACCTTCCCGTCGCTCTTCCCAGGCCTCCTGTCCCACCGGGAGACCCGATCCACGATCTGGCACTTCTGCCGGTTAGGCTGAGACTGGAACAAAGCCAGAAACGGCTTCGCTTCAGTCTCCTATGTAAAATCCCGGAAGCGAAGTCACAACGTCACTTCCCGGGTTTACTCGGCTTCCAATAGTGCAGATTTAAAAAAAAAAAAAAAATACAGTTTTTGGCAATCTGAATACTCTGAAGTGCAAAGGAGGGATTTGGTGTCTTTTAGACCCCCCGATCCCTCCATAAAGAGTACCTGTCACCACATATTACTATCACAAGGGATGTTTACATTGCTTGTGACAGCAATAAAAGTGATTTTTTTGATGTAAAAAAAAATAAAATAAAAACACACAACCATTTTTAAAAGCGGTTCCCCCGTACCGCGAGCAAAGAAAATGCATACCTAAGTTGCGCACGCATGTGTAAACGGTGTTCAAATCACACATGTCAGGTATCGCAGCGATCGTCAGAGTGAGAGCAATAATTCTAGCACTAGACCTCCTCTGTAACTCTAACCTGGTAACCGTTACATTTTTTATTAAAAGTCGCCAATGGAGATTTTTTAGGTACCGTAGTTTGTCGCCATCCCACGAGCGTGAGCAATTTCAAAGCGTGACATGTTGGGTATATATTTACTCGGCGTAACATCATCTTTCACATTATACAAAAAAATTGGGCTAGCTTTACTGTTTAGTTTTTTTTTTTTAATTCATAAATGTGTCTTCTTTGCATTTGAAAGACCTCTGCGCAAATACCGTGTGACGTAAAATATTGCAACGTTCGCCATGTTTTTATATAAAAATATGAATAATTAATATTTAATATAATTTATATATAATTAATATAAAATTAAATAATATATTTATATATTGAAATATATAATTATATATTTGATATAATATAAAAAAAATTATATATATATATATATATATATATATATATATATAATATATATATATATATATATATATATATATTTAAATAATATATTTATATATTGAAATAATATAATTATATATTTTATATAATTAAATAAAATAATTTATATATATATATATATATATATATATATATATATATATATATAAAATGTTTGGAGGTTTCAAGTAATTTTCTAGAAACAAAGACATATTTTAACTTGTGAGCAACAAATGTCAGAAATAGGCATGAAATGGATAACTTTCCTACGGACTGAATAATATCCACTGATTTGGGTTATTTTTCACCAAAGAAATTAAGCACAATACATTGTGACCTAAATTTATGAAGAAAGATTATTTATTTGAAAAATTTTAGAACAGGAACGAAGAAAAACGTGTTATTTTCTCAAATTTTCAGTCTTTTTTTTTAATTTATTTAGCAAAATATTTTTAAAAAAACCCAGCGGTGATTAAATATCACCAAGAGAAAGATCTATTTGTGTGAATAAAATGCGAAATGTTTATAGTTTGGGTACAGTGTTGTATGACCGCGCAATTGTCACTCAAATTGTGACGGCGATGAAAGCTGAAAACTGGCCTGGGCAGGAGGGGGGGTAAAAGTGCCCGGAATTGAAGTGGTTAGGTTTGTTTATCATCCCCCCCCCCCCCCCCCCCCCCCCGTCTGCTGATTGGACAATGAGGAGCAGAGGCAGACTGATGAGATCGTCTCTCATCTCTCTACACCTGCTCAGGAAGGGAGACTACCCGTACTGTGCCAGAATGGGGACCCTGATGTAAAGGAAACTCTGATGGGGACCCTGATGTAAAGGAAACTCTGATGGGGACCTCTGATGGGAACTCTGATGGGGGCCCTGATGTAAAGGGGAACTCTGATGGGGAGCCTGATGTAAGGGAAAAGGGACCCTGATGTAAAGGAAACTCTGATGGGGACCTCTGATGGGAACTCTGATGGGGACCCTGATGTAAAGGAAACTCTGATGGGAGCCTGATGTAAAGGAAACTCTGATGGGGACCCTGATGTAAAGGGGAACTCTGATGGGGAGCCTGATGTAAAGGGAAACTCTGATGGGGACCCTGATGTAAAGGGGAACTCTGATGGGGGGAGCCTGATGTAAAGGGAAACTCTGATGGGGACCCTGATGTAAAGGGGAACTCTGATGGGGACCCTGATGGGGGACCCTGATGTAAAGGGAAACTCTGATGGGGACCCTGATGTAAAGGGGAAACTCTGGGGACCCTGATGGGGACCCCTGATGTAAAGGGAAACTCTGATGGGGACCCTGATGTAAAGGGGAACTCTGATGGGGACCCTGATGTAAAGGAAACTCTGATGGGGACCCTAATGTAAAGGAAACTCTGATGGGGACCCTGATGTAAGGGGTCTGATGGGGACCCTGATGACCCAGAATTCTTATTCTTTTACATGCAGTGGAAGGACCTGACTGGGACCCAGTATCAGCCTCTTGTAGTCCCAGTACAGCTGTGCTCAGGGGGGGTGGGGGGGGGGGGGTCGAAGCAGCAGAAGCCATTTAGATGTGCTGCAGTACAAGTATCATGCTGAGAGTAGAAGAGAACAGAGACACCAATAGACATGTGCAATTCGTTTAGTTCCAAATTAGTTAAAAAAATGTTGACAAATTCATTAATTCCGAATTTTTCTATTTCCAAAATTTTGAATTTCCGAATTTTGAATTTCCGAATTTTGAAATATCGGAAGTTCGGAAGTCCAAAATTAGGAAATTCTAATATTTTAAATTTCATAAATTAGAAAGTTCAAAAATTTGGAAATGTGAAAATCCTAAAATAAGAATGAAAATCTGAAAATTCAAACGGATGAAAATCTGAAACTTCGAAAAACCAAAAATCTGAAATAACGAATAATAAATATAAAATTATAGGTATTGGAATTTTCTTTTACATTTGGCTGTTAGTGAACGTAACGAGTAAGAATTTATCCGAAGTTACGAATTATCTGAAATAACGAATGC
>JAQSEC010000147.1:0-11604 GCA_028564925.1 Lithobates sylvaticus
TGCAGAGGAAATCCAAGGAAAGGTCCTCTTAATTGCAGTATAGCTGATTCAGACCTCTCATCCCCTCTCCACGCCCTGCAAGCTGGCTACAGTCCGACAGAGGCGTACAAAGACTCAGACGCCAGAAAAAGTTTTGTTTCTCCCTGGTGAACCCAAGTATTTAGGAAAGTGGGTCAGGGAGGGAGGGGAGGGAGAGAAGATGGAGTGGTCATTGACTACAGTAAATTTGTATTTTTCATAGGCTAGGTTTTGTATGCTGTTCCTGCGGGAAGTTTCCCAGCAAGGCAAGTATTGAGATGACAGGTTCTCTTCATTATGTACTTTATTAGGTATTAGGGCAGCAGAGTGTCTAAGTGGTGAGCCCTTCTGCCTGGCAACACCAGGGTTGTCGGATCAAATCTCAACCACGGCACTACCTGCACCACGTTCTCCCTGTGCCTGTGTGGGTTTCCTCCAGTACTCCGGTTTCCTCCCACACTCCATAGACATGCTGGTAGATTAACTGGCACCTGTCTAAATTGGCCCTGGCCCTGTATGTATGAATGTGAGTTAGGGACCTTATATTATAATCTCCTTGAGGGCATGGACTGATGCAAATGCACAATATATATAAGAAGGCCAGCATGGTGGCCTGTAATTATGGGAGGAGCCCGGAGGGTATTTAACCAGACCACCCACAACAGGCTGTGTCGGTTCCAGTGCAAGGTACTGCACATCAAGAGGCCGACTCTTCTCAGCTCCCTCACGGTCGTCTATCCATGCGTCCAATCGCAGGCCACTTCGGCATCTTCATTCGGGGTCTTCGTCGACGGTTCCCGCTCATGGTCGCAGATAAGTAGTAGCCAAACCTTTCATATCATGTGCAAACTTGTGGCTTATCATGCTTACTATCTGGCACCCCTTCACAAAAACTACCTCTGAGTTATTGACCCGAGCCTCCAAGCAGCTATCGGTCGTTCTCCGATATGACTTTCATAGGATTCACTTGTTACAAATTCACTGTCCATGGGATTGCTTTTTTTTTTTTTCTCCTTTCCATTTTTTGAGATTATCATGTATTTTGTTGGTATGGATTCCTGTGGCTGATTGAGGTGTAATTAAAACCACCTGGTGCCTTCTCTGCACTGGCTAGCCTGGGGGATGGGTGTGGTCAGGTGTTCGGTCACAGGAAGAGATGGCATACACCCTACAAACCAATTGTATCAGATTCTACCGATTTTATATCGGACTCATCTCATACCTTTTCAAACTGATCCACATCAGAGGCATCGCAGAGACTGTTTCTGCCTACCCACACATGTCCATACAGTTGGGCTCACGAGATCGGTCATATATTTTCATCGATTATCGCTACACACTCACTGTCGCAGGTAGGACTTTGTCGTTACCACTCCTACTAAACTCGAATCATTACGTTATCATGTTCATGTCGCAAAGTCGCACTTTCGGCTTCACAAGTCGTTCTATGTCATCTTTCATGTTTTGTCATACTTTCTACCTAACGCACTCGAGAGACTAAAGCGGCATAACGCCCGTCATCTCCAGTAGCAACACGGCTACTCATACGTCTTGCTGCATTTAGCATAAACGCCCGTCATCTCCAGTAGCAACACGGCTACCCACACGTCTTGCTGCATTTTACATAAACGCCCGTTATCTCCAGTAGCAACACGGCTACTCATACGTCTTGCTGCATCCGACATTACGCCTGTCATCTCCAGTAGCAACACGGCTACTCATACATCTTGCTGCACCCGGCATTACGCCTGTCATCTCCAGTAGCAACACGGCTACGCATATGTCTTTCTGCATTTTGCTTAAACACCTGTCATCTCCAGTAGCAACACGGCTACTCATACGTTTTCTTTACCCCCTTTTTTCACCCTTCCAGGTCAGTTCCCCCTTTTTGCCCCCCCCCCCCCAGTCCATCAGAGCATCTGTCACTGCCATCCCCCGCACTTCTTGCAGTTACCGCAAGTTCGTGTCATGGGCCCCCACACCTTGCAACCTCCGCAAGCCGACCCACTCCTTGCCTCCGCGGCAACCCATTAAACGCAAGTCACTGCCATCGCTGCAGCTTGCTACTTCGGCCTCCGCGGCCAATCGTCTCCAGTAGCCCACACAGCTACTCACGCCTTTCTCTATCCCTTTTCACCTTTTAGATCAGTAAGTTGCCACCTGGTCTCTCCTACGAACAGGATCAGACCATCTCTTTCTTTCCCAGGTAAAAAAAAAAAAAAAAAATCGAGGGCTTGCATCTCTTCACCAGGGGGTCAGCTATGGTCCCGAATCAGCTCTTGCAACCCATCTTTTAAAAAAAAAAATAAAAATAAATATTTTCATGTCACCCTATCGTAGGTACCAGGTCTACCAGGTTCGACCCCAACAGAGACTCTAGCACTAGGGTAGCAAGCAGGTGCATAGGTTGTTGTTATTTTTAGTTTCCTTTCTCTCTACACACCTTTCACTACATATCCTCGTTTCACGCACATATTTGGCTCAGTATCCAGGCGTTAGTAACTGTCACATACTTCTATGCATGTCACTCTGTTTTCGAAGCACAAGCCTTCACTACGCAGACAAGGTCACCTAGTCTCATGACTTGCTGGCAGTGCAAGTATTAGCTGACCGAACCTACGTCAAACTACTACAGATCGAAACATTCCTACTTAGCAACCAATCAGCAGCCACTCTCCCCAGTACCGCCCTGGGGGGGCTCTGGTTAACTAGTCCGTGCCGAGCACAGACGGACACCCGAGCATCGGTTACCTGGCCAGTCACCTCCTGGCTCACCTCGGTTGTCATGCAGTCTTTGAGTTTCCAAATAGGCCAGAGGAACAATCTCACTCAGCGCTCACGCGCAATCCCCGATCTCCCCATACCGGCGCACGGTATTCCGCTCCGTTCTCACACCCCCCCTCCCCTAATTTATTAAACACAGATTTGGCTCAGTAGCAGGCGTTAGTAACTGTCACATACTTCTATGCATGTCACTCTATTTTCGAAGCACAAGCCTTCACTACGCAGACAAGGTCACCTAGTCTCATGACTTGCTGGCAGTGCAAGTATTAGCTGACCGAACCTACGTCAAACTACTACAGATCGAAACATCCCTACTTAGCAACCAACCAGCAGCCACTCTCCCCAGTACCGCCCTGGTGGGGCTCTGGTTGAACTAGTCCGTGCCGAGCACAGACGGACACCCGAGCATCGGTTACCTGGTCAGTCACCTCCTGGCTTACCTCGGTTGTCACGCATTCTCTGAGTTTCCAAACAGGCCAAAGAAACAAACTCACCCAGCGCTCACGCGCTTTCCCGATTGTTTACCATACCGTCGTACGGTATCCTGCTTCGTTTCCCACATCTCCCCTCCCCATCCAAGCAGAACACCATAGTTTTGATTAAAATCTCCAGGCGTTAGTAACTGTCACATACTTCTATGCATGTCACTCTATTTTCGAAGCACAAGCCTTCACTACGCAGACAAGGTCACCTAATCTCATGACTTGCTGGCAGTGCAAGTATTAGCTGACCGAACCTACGTCAAATTGCTACAGATCGAAACATTCCTACTTAGCAACCAATCAGTAGCCACTCCCCCCAGTGCCGCCCTGGGGGGGCTCTGGTTAACCAGTCCGTGCCGAGCACAGACGGACACCCGAGCATCGGCTACCCGGCCAGTCACCTCCTGGCTCACCTCGGGTGTCACGCATCCCCTGAGTTTACATATAGGCCCAAGGAACATCCCACTCAGCGCTCGCGCGCAACCCCTGTTTGTCCCCATACCTGTCGCACAGGTATCCTGCTCTGCCCCCCCCCCCTTTTCCCCAAGCTACAAACGCCCATATATTTTCTCCTGTCTTTCAAACTCGAAAGAAAACAAAAACAAAAAAAAAAAAAAAAAAAACGCCCATATTCCCCCCCCCCTTTTTATTTATTTATTTTTTATTTTTTTATTTTATTTATTTTTTTTGTTTTTTTTCTCTCCTTTCTTAAAAGCTTTAAAAAAAAAAAAAAAAAAAAAAACACACACACACACACACATCTGGGTCAATAATGACGTTAACTTAGCATCCCTCCTCCATAGCAGCACACAACTTGGCCGAGAACAAATCATATTAGAGGGGAAACGTCTCCATCATCCTGAAGGCCAGCGACCCTTGACTTAATCGCACGCTCACTGTCTCAGAGCTTGCGCTGTGCCTTAGGGACAGTCGGAGACGCGCATGCAGGGCAACCCCAACAGGAAGGTTGAAGTGGACGCGTATCTGCATACAGCATGGATCTAGGTCATTAGCACGCAGGGTGCTCATTCCATGACTATCACCATTCTTTCTTCAGATCCGGGGGTGATCCCTTACCTCCCGCCTCTTAGTGTTTTTCTTCCAGGTACAAGACCCCCACCAAATCCTTAATTCAGACGTGCCAGCAACAACGGATCTGCCCATGGGAGACAATTTCCCACGAACCAACATGGCATGCCAATGTTCATTCCGTCAGCGTCTCCCTCTTCACCTCAGGTAGTCATGGACGCCACAGCCCCCACAGGTCCTCGCCTCAATTTTTGGCCATCTTGGGTTCACAGGGCCATGGCTGTCAGAATCCTCTTGATTCCCGGGATCACTTAGTCCTCCTCGTTGTTCGAACTCTACCCCATTGTTGCAGCAGGCCACATCTGGTGCAGCAACCGGGCAAGACAAACAGGGTCGTTTACCACAGACAACCAAGCCACAGCCAGTATCATACATAGGTCCAAGTCGCTGGCCATCATGGCCTTCCCGCACAGGCTGGTGCCACTATCCCTGCAGCACCAATCAGAAGTCCTCTGCGTCCACATCCCAGACAAACAATACTCTAGCCGTCACATTTCCCCGTTAACCTTGCGTCGTCCTTTTCGCAGGAACCTGGAACCGACCCGACCATGTCTCTTATCCCACATTGGTTGTAGTTAACCTCGCATTCGTACAACACCTTCGCGATACTACCTGCCTCATTAATCTATCGTTATCTCAAATGCCCTAAAGGCCTACTGTACAGCCCGGAACTTGTCTCACGGGTTACTAGCCTCAAACCCCAGGGCGACAACAGGAGACCTCCATCACATCCTGGCTTCCATGTCATGCCGCCACACACAGTTGGCTTTTCACACAATACCAAATTACCTCCCTAACCGAGTCTTTTGCGCCCTTCTCTTGGCATATAGCCCAGCTCACCAGGGCTTATCGCCCAGCTCACCAGGGCTCACCTTACAGCAGGCCCAGGGCACACTTCAGGTCTATTTATGTTGTTAGTCTTGTGACGTGTTTATGTGTTTTCTTTCATATCTCTCGAAGATCGGAGGGCTCCGACCATAAATAAGAAGGCCAGCATGGTGGCCTGTAATTATGGGAGGAGCCCGGAGGGTATTTAACCAGACCACCCACAACAGGCTGTGTCGGTTCCAGTGCAAGGTACCCACCCACCCTTTTCCCTTCTCAGAGTACTTCTTTCAAAACATCCTTCTCTACAGAAGTATCCATTTACTGTCAAGGTATGCGCCCTTCTCTTGGCATATAGCCCAGCTCACCAGGGCTTATCGCCCAGCTCACCAGGGCTCACCTTACAGCAGGCCCAGGGCACACTTCAGGTCTATTTATGTTGTTAGTCTTGTGACGTGTTTATGTGTTTTCTTTCATATCTCTCGAAGATCGGAGGGCTCCGACCATAAATATAAAAAGTGCTGCGTAAATGGTCAGCTCTATATAAGATCGGAGGGCTCCGACCATAAATATGAAATGGCCAGGTCACGGGGCGGTCACACCCCTGACTGTATCAGCTGACCCATAGTCACATCGAGGCTTGGCAGCCATCTTTTGGACTACTAACTAGATGACTGCCAATTAAGTGCAAGTCCCTCCCGCTGGATACATATAGCGAGGCTACTAACGACACATACATGCCCCCTGATGACGTCAGGTATGATGAAACATGTAGGGTGGAGCTAACGTATGTGCCGTTGCACGCTTGTCTTGCGCTATACATGATCTGGGTTTCTCCATGCATGGTTTGTTTACCTTGTTTAATCTCTTTGCACAAATAAAAGCTCATTTTGCAGTTTTTCACTATGTGGACATCTTTTCTGTTCTATAGTATCTCACAAGAGTGACTACACCCCTCACATTTTTGTAAATATTTTATTATATCCTTTCCTCTTTCATGTGACAACACTGAAGAAATTACACTTTGCTACAATGTAAAGTAGTGAGTGTACAGCTTGTATAACAATGTAAATTTGCTGTCCCCTCAAAATATCTCAACACACAGCCATTAATGTCTAAACCGCTGGCAATAAAAGTGTGTACACCCCTAAGTGAAAATGTCCAAATTGGGCCCAATTAGCCATTTTCCATCCCCGGTGACATGTGACTGGTTAGTGTTACAAGGTCTCAGGTATGAATGGGGAGCAGGTGTGTTAAATTTGGTGTTATTGCTCTCACTCTCTCATACTGGTCAATGGAAGTTCAAAACCCCAACTTTTTAACCTTGCTTTGATCAAGTCAGATCAGGATTTGCCAGATCATAAGCCCAAGTGTGATACTTTTGCCAGGCCATCATGGCCTATTTTTCCATATTCCCTATTTAATACAATAAACTATTAATATTCCTTCTTAGGCCCATTTCACATGGGCAGCGTCCATTCGGTCTCAGCAGGGGACCGGAGACTGAGCTTTTGCTGAGTCAGATTAAAACTATACAGATGTCACATTTGTGACATCCGTTCTGAATTTTCCTCCATGGGAAAAATTGACCCATGTAATCCCCAGGGATCAGCAGATATAAGCATATTAGTGCTCTGACATTAAGTAAGCAAGCAAAGCCCTCCCTCTACCAAGATTCCCACCTCTATACAGTGACACAGTGCAAGTCCATAATGAGGACAGATCAGCATCAGGGAGAGCACAGGCAATACTGGTGACTAATCATTTTCTGCTTATCTTTTTATAGGCAAAGCTTCCTTTAAATTAACTTCATTTCTGTACCTGGGTGGCTACGTTCACTCATACCACTGTATCACTGGGGGAGCCAAAATTGTCACCAAGGCTGCACTCTAGATGTGAACTACAAACACATCTCCCTCTTTTCATCTCGATTACATGAGGTGGGGTGCAGGAAGTTACAAGGACGCTGCATTTCTTGCAAGACCAACGTGTATTTTCTATGCTGAAAATTTTTATAAATGAATGCAGCAATCTTACATTTTTGTTCTTGCCCGCGCTATAGCCGAAAGACGGCTACAGCGCAGACACTAACTGCCGAGAGGGCGTCCCTGGACGTCCTCCTGTTTACTTCCGCAGAGCGCGCATCGGGGAAGTTCTGTGCTGGCCGTGTCCCTTGGACACAGCCAGTCACAGATCGCTGTAAACGGCCAATCACAGCGGCCGTTTACAGCGCGATCGGCGTGTCCAATGAGAGATGATCTCATATGTAAACATATGAGATCATCTCTCAGCGCCGCTCTCCCTCCTCACACAGAGACAGCGTGTGAGGAGGGAGAGATGAACGGCTGCAGCGGCCGTAAGTAATAAAAAAAAAAACATAAAATAAAGTGCCATCTGTCCCCACTGCCACCTGTCCCCACTGCCACCTGTCCCCACTGCCATCTGTCCCCAGTGCCACGTGTTAGTGCCATCTGTCCCCAGTGCCATCTGTCCCCAGTGCCACGTGTTAGTGCCATCTGTCCCCAGTGCCACCTGTTGTCAGTGCCATCTGTCCCCAGTGCCACGTGTTAGTGCCACCTGTCCCCAGTGCCACCTGTTGTCAGTGCCATCTGTCCCCAGTGCCACCTGTTGTCAGTGCCATCTGTCATCAGTGCCACCTGTTGTCAGTGCCATTTGTCCCAGTGCCACCTATCAGTGCCATCTGTCATCAGTGCCACATAGTGCCATCTGTCATCAGTGCCACATAGTGCCATCTGTCATCAGTGCCATATCGGTGTCACGTGTCATCAGTGCCACGTATCAGTGCCATCTGTCATCAGTGCCACCTGTCAGTGTCACGTGCCATCTGTTATCAGTGTCACGTGTCATCAATGCCACGTATCAGTGCCATCTGTCATCAGTGTCACGTGTCATCAGTGCCACGTATTAGTGCCATCTGTCATCAGTGCCACGTATTAGTGCCATCTGTCATCAGTGCCCAGTTTTAGTGCCACGTATCATCAGTGCCATGTATAAGTGCCATCTGTCATCAGTGCCACATATTAGTGCCATCTGTCATCAGTGTCACGTGTCATCAGTGCCCCGTATTAGTGGCATCTGTCATCAGTGCCACATCAGTGTCACGTGTCATCAGTGCCACGTATCAGTGCCATCTGTCATCAGTGCCACGTCAGTGTCACGTGTCATTGTCCTGGTGCTCCAGGGCCTTCAAAAGTGTAATAGGTAGTCAACAAGTTAGATGTGTAATTTATGCTCCTAGAACACGTGATGGCGCTCCCTGAATGTTGGGCCTCTCTATGTGGCCAGGCTGTGGAAAAGTCCCACACATGTGGTATCGTAATACTCAGGAGGAGTAGCAGAATTTATTTTGGGGTTTCATTTGTGGTATACACATGCCATGTGAGAGAAATAACCTATTACAATGACAATTTTGTGGAAAAAAAAAAAAAAAAATCTTAATTTTGCAAAGAATTGTGGGAAAAAATGACAACATCAAAAACCTCACCATGCCTCTTACTAAATACCTTGGAATGTCTACTTTCAAAAAAGGGGTCATTTGGGGGGTATTTGTACTTTCCTGGCTTGTTCGGGTCGCAAGAAATGAGATAGGCCACCAGTACATCAGATGTGATCAATTTTGTATGATTTGCACCACAGCTTGTAGACTCTCTAACTTTCACAAAGACCAAATAATATCCACTAATTTGGGTTATTTTTACCAAAGATATGTAGCAGTATAAATTGTGGCCAAAATTTATGAAGAAAAAATTATAATTTGCTAAATTTTATCACAGAAACAAAAAAAATTTGAAAATGTTCGTTTTTTTTTTTTATTAAAAAACAAAAAATTTTCGGTCTTTTTTTTTTCATTTATAGCGCAAAAAATAAAAAAACCCAGAGGTGATCAAATACCACCAAAAGAATTTAGCTCTATTTGTGGGAAAAAAAGGAAAAAAATGTTTATTTGGGTACAGTGTTGCATGACTGAGTAATTGTCATTCAAAGTGTGAGAGCACCGAAAGCTGAAAATTGGTCTGGGCAGGATGGGGGGTTTAAGTGCCCAGGGGCACTATTCCTTCCACTGGCACCAAGGACAAGGCACAATTCGTCCAACTACCACTAATGATGGGGCACTATTCTTTCCAATGATACCAATGATGGGGCACTATTCCTCCTCTTACTGAGCACAGGTGTTATGCAATTATTTTACTCCCACTGATACCATGTACAAGGCATGATTTCTCTCACTTATACCAATGATGGTGTATTATTCCTCCCACTGATATAAATAATAAACACTATTCCTCCCACTGATATAAATAATAAACACTATTCCTCCCACTGATATATATATAATGATATATATAATGAACACTATACCTGGCTTCCACTGACACCAAAAATGGGGCACTTTTTTTTTCTACTGATACCACCACTGGGCACTATTCCTCCCAATGACACCAACTTTGGGGCACTATTCCTCCTCCTACTGACAATAGGTTTTATGTAATTTTAGACTTCCCACTGGCCACCAAGAATGAGGCATGGTTTATACCTGCTGACCCCCACTGGCTACAATCCTGCTGCCCCTAAAGTCTAAGGACAGTAACAGCAAATTGGCACTTTGTTTAGAAAGTTTGGATACCCCTGGCCTTATGCAAAGTCACTTTACCTGAGCTCAGGACAGCTTTTTAATGATTAAAGGTGCAGCTTCTCTGAAAAATGATTCTGTTACTGTATATATTGTGACATGTTAGGAATTTATTCACGCCGACCTGTGAAGTTACTGAAAGGTCCTTTTGCATTGCCTCTCCTTGCTTTGTCATCTGATTCTCATTCCCATTTCATTTCCACCCAGACTTAATTGCCCATATTATAATCTTTCTCTGACTCATCACCCTGTGGTTTGGTCAACAACCAAGTTTTACGTAGCTCCTGTCCCTGTACTAATGTCTCCCAGCATCTGGCATTCATTTCAGGGGACCTTACCCTAGGCCACTACCCTTTTGAGGAACAGCAATGTAGACCAAAAGCAGGAGGTAAACCTTGTGCTAAAACTCATATAACATAATTACAGAATTAAAGTGGTTGTAAAGGTAGAAGGTGTTTTACCTTAATGCATTCTATGCATTAAGGCAAAACACCCTTCTTATCCAGCTCTCCCCAGCCCCTCTGAACAACTACCCTAGACCAATCTCGATCTAGCGCTGTCCCCGAGAGCAGCGGCTTTCTCTGCTTTGTCTCTCCTCAATGGCCATTGGTTGCTGTCAACCACAGCCTGTGAGGAGAGATTGGGTAGTGGGACCGAGCCACGCTGTGTGTATATATGGACACACACAGCACAGGTTGGGTTCAAGCCTGGACGAGTGCCCTCATAGCAAGCAGCTGAACCAATAGATGTGAAAATCAGTTCTTTAAAGAAGCAGATCCGTAATGAAAATAAAGTGTTTGTGGACCTTCTTCTGGTCCTAGGCTGCTACCTCTCTACAACGAATAGAGGGCTCACCAGGCAGGAAATTATATGATGCGTATGGAGGAGTGCCTGGTACAAAAGCGGTTAGTGCCTGGTACACACGGTTGGAAATTCCGACCACAAAATCCGTCTGATTTTTTCCGACGGATTTTGTCCGAAACTGGTGTTGCATACACACGGTCGGACAAAGTTGTCGGAAAATCTGATCATTCTGAACGTGGTGACATTCGTTGCGTACGACGGAACTACGTAAAGGCTAGTAGCCAATAGCTTTGGTCTCATAGTTTGATCTGAGCATGCGTGGCACTTTGTCCGTCGGAATTCTCTACACACGATCGGAAAAAGTCAGATCGGATTTTGTTGTCGGAAAATTTGAGAGCAGGAGAGCAAGTCCGATGGAGCCCACACACGGGCGGATTTTCCGACAACATGGCCCGATCGGACATTTTCCGTCTGAATTTCCGACCGCGTGTACGGGGCTTAAGTGTCTTCCTGAATTGGAGATCCTAAATACTGCAAACAATCACACCGCATAATGATGTGACACAGCTCTATTCAACACTATACTGTAAGTCCAGGGTAGGGGTGGAACCAGGACATCCTAGATTCACAGGAAGTGGGTTCAATGATGCTGGGTGTCATTTGGACCAGAAAATAAGCAGCTATGGATCAGTGAGTGTGTGAGGAACAGCACCAGAAATCCAGTGAGTATATCAGTAGAACTGCTTTTTTATTTTATAAAGCTGCTGAGAATCCATATTTATTTCTACTGCCTAAACAAGAATTGGGCCTTACGGGCCCATTCACATCAATGTGTTACAGTTAAAAGCAGTGGTGGCTGGTACCCGTTCCCCACCCCCATGGGTCGGTTGGTCGGTCACACAGCTGTCAACATCGCACATTTTACTGCACGCCTGCCTACTGCCGCGCCAT
>JAQSEC010000862.1:0-11421 GCA_028564925.1 Lithobates sylvaticus
CCCACAGGACTTCTAGTGTGTTAGTGGCATCACACAGAGCTCCTCTATTTTCTTTGCAGAAGCACCCATAGGACTTCTAGTGTGTTAGTGGCATCACACAGAGCTCCTATATATTCTTCTCAGCAGCACCCACAGGACTTCTAGTGTGTTAGTGGCATCACACAGAGCTCCTCTATTTTCTTTGCAGAAGCACCCATAGGACTTCTAGTGTGTTAGTGGCATCACACAGAGCTCCTATATATTCTTCTCAGCAGCACCCACAGGACTTCTAGTGTGTTAGTGGCATCACACAGAGCTCCTCTATTTTCTTTGCAGAAGCACCCACAGGACTTCTAGTGTGTTAGTGGCATCACACAGAGCTCCTCTATTTTCTTTGCAGAAGCACCCATAGGACTTGTAGTGTGTTAGTGGCATCACACAGAGCTCCTATATTTTCTTCTCAGCAGCACCCACAGGACTTCTAGTGTGTTAGTGGCATCACACAGAGCTCCTCTATTTTCTTTGCAGAAGCACCCATAGGACTTCTAGTGTGTTAGTGGCATCACACAGAGCTCCTATATATTCTTCTCAGCAGCACCCACAGGACTACCGACTACAATGGCTGGAAGACCGCCAAGGGGAGGCAGAGCGTGCAGAGCCAAGAACACAGGGCAGGCAGGCTCTGTTTCTAGTGGACGTGGCCGTGGACGTGGACGTGGTCGTGCATCATCATCAGCACGTGGCCATGGGACACGCGCGTCTTTGTTTTCGGCAGCTGGACATGTGGAGCCGCATCATGCTGAAGGCTTGGTAGAATGGATGACCAAGCCCTCCTCATCCTCCTCATCCTCTCTCACCCAGGCTCAGGGTACTGACAGAGCATCATCAGCCACCCCTTCCCTAGACCCACCATGTCCTCCTGAGGAGTCCCCCGAACTCTTTGAGCACAGTGTTGGGTACATGCTCCAGGAGGATGCCCAACGATTCGAAGGCTCGGATGACGATACCCAGCTTGAGGAATCTGGCAGTACTGTTCCACCAGCTGCAGCTTACTGCCAGGTTTGCTCTAGTGGTGAAGAGGGAGGGGATGATGAGGTCACTGACTCCACGTGGGTGCCTCAAGGGAGAGAGGATGAGGAGGAGGACGAGGAGGAGGAGGATGCGGCGTCACATGTCCAACGAGGCAGGATGCCCCCTGGAGGCCAGGTAGAGGCCAGCACAGCAACTGTACAACACCGCAGAGCTCCGCCTGTGCAGGGCGCTGCCTCTGCACGTTATCAGAAAAGTTCTTTGGTGTGGGCCTTTTTTGAGACGAGTGCAGCAGATCGCACCACTGCTATTTGCAATATTTGTCTCAAGCGTATCTCGCGTGGCCAAAACATCAGCCGCTTGGGCACCACAAGCATGACCAGACATATGGCGACCTGCCATGCAGCTCGTTGGCAGGCACACATAAAAGACCCACACCAAAGAACTAAGCGGACCTCTCCTTGCTCCTCAGCTGGGATCTCCATCCCCACTACACACCTTCAGTCCTCTCTGAAAGCTGCTCTGAGAGGACTGAAGGTGTAGAATTAGGTGTGTCACAACCAAGTACTTGCAGTACACCGACGTCCGATTGCAGCAGGCAAATTTCCCTGCCCCAGCTGCTGGACCGTAGAAAGAAGTACACTCCCAGCCATCCACATGCCCAGCGGTTGAATGCTAGCCTGGCTAAATTGCTAGCACTTCAACTGCTGCCTTTTCAGTTGGTAGACTCGGCCCCCTTCCGTGAGTTTGTTCAATGTGCGGTTCCTCAGTGGCAGGTTCCCAAGCGCCACTTTTTCTCGCGGAAGGCGATTCCGTCTCTCTACCGGCATGTGGAGGGCAATGTCCATGCCTCGCTGGACAGGGCGGTCAGCGGTAAGGTGCATATTACCGCTGACTCATGGTCCAGCAGGCATGGACAGGGACGGTACCTTTCTTTCACGGCCCATTGGGTCACTCTATTGGCAGCTGGGAGGGATGCAGGACAAGGTGCAGTAGTGTTGGAGGTTGTTCCGCCACCACGCCTCCAAAACGCTACTACTGCTACTGGTTGTGACACACCTCTCTCCTCCACCCCCTCCTCTTCTTCTTCCTCCAGTGCTCTGTCCTTGGAACCAGCGGTGCTCCGTAGGCGTACAAGGGGCTACGCAAGTACGCAGGCAAAAAGATGCCATGCCGTGCTTGCGCTGGTGTGTTTGGGGGACAGGAGCCACACTGGGCCAGAGGTTCTGGCAGCTCTGCAGGGGCAGGCCGAGAGGTGGTTGACGCCACGTCAGCTTAAGCCAGGAATGGTCGTTTCTGACAATGGCACCAACCTCCTCTCCGCCCTGCGACAGGGGCAGCTCACCCATGTGCCCTGCATGGCTCACGTCCTCAACCTGGTGGTGCAGCGGTTCTTGGGCAGGTTCCCAGGCTTACAGGATGTCCTGAGGCAGGCCAGGAAAGTCTGTGTGCATTTCCGCCGATCTTATAATGCCAGTGCTCGGCTGACTGAGCTGCAAAAGGAGCTGAACCTGCCCAAGAACCGCCTAATATGTGACATGCCCACCAGGTGGAACTCAACGTTGGCCATGCTGCAGCGACTGCACACGCAGCAGAGGGCCATCAATGAGTACCTTTGCGACTACGGCACCAGGACAGGGTCAGGGGAGCTTGGTTTTTTTTCCCCACGTCAGTGGAGCATGATCAGGGATGCATGCACTGTCCTCTCACCATTTGAGGAGGCCACGAGGATGGTGAGCAGTGACAGTGCATGCATCAGTGACACTGTCCCTCTTGTCCACCTGTTGGAGCATACGCTGCGTGGGATAATGGACAGGGCACTTGAGGCAGAACAGAGGCAGGAAGAGGAGGACTTCCTTGCCTCTCAAGGCCCCCTTTATCCGGACAGTGTTCCTTCTGTCCCACCCATCACAAAGGAAGAGGATGAGGAGGAGGAGGAGGAGGAGGAGGATTGTGTGAGCATGGAGATGGAGCCTGGCACTCAGCATCAGCAGCAGCAGTCTTTTAGGGATGATGTACAGTCCCAACAAACCAGTGGACTTGTACGTGGCTGGGAGGAGGTGGCTGGCGATCATGTCATCCTCAGTGACCCAGAAGACTCCGGACCGAATGCCTCAGCTAACCTACGCTGCATGGCCTCCCTGATCCTGCAAAGCCTGCGGAAGGATCCTCGTGTTCTTCGGATCAAGGAGAGGGACCATTACTGGCTGGCCACTCTCCTTGATCCGCGGTACAAGGGTAAGGTTGCGGACCTTATCTTGCCGTCGCAGAGGGAGCAGAGGATGAGACATCTCAGGGAGGCCTTGCAGAAAGGTCTGTGCAACGCGTTCCCAGAAACTGGGAGGCTACAAACTCCTGGTCCTGGGCGACGAGTTGCTGAGGCTTCGGTCAGTGGCAGAAGGAGCGGTGGGGAAGGTGGACGTCTGACCGATGCGTTCAGACAATTTTTTAGTCCGCAGCCCCAAGGTATGATCGGTTCCAGCAACCATCGCCGGGGGGCGTGGCTTGCGCGCTATCCGGATGGAAGCCTGAGTCTGCAGCTCTCCCAGGCCGGCCGGAAAACGAGCGATCTACGGGCAGATAGCGGACCCATCGAACCCCCACATCGCCTCAGAAAGACTTGGGGACCCCTCCGGAATGACATCCCGCAAGAGAAAGGAGGAACGAAACCTCCAACGGCTCACGGCCCTCTCCTTTCAGCGCGGAGGCCTCAAGCAAGATGGCGCCGCCGGAGCATCGAACAAACAGGCCGCGGCCCACACAGACCACCAGAACGACGATCCGGGCGAAATGGAAGGGGATTTCATACCCCCAGCTCGAGATGGATCTCCTCCGCTCACCCCCAACTCCCAGAGCCCAGCTAAAGCGCGGATGCGCTTGGATGGCAATCTCCAAACCGGACCCACAGTGAGTACAGCACTGCACAATGCACATGCCATATCCTCACTGCAATCGTCTATTGCAGCCTTCCCCACATCAGGGCAACCAGTTCTGGACACTACAATGAAGGACATGCTAATGTCCCTTCAATCATCCCTCATGACCAATCTGTCTTCCCTGATGCAAAAATTCACCACTGACATGAGGCAAATGGGAAACAGGGTACACTATCTAGAAGACAAAATGGAGGAATGCACTGAGACTGTCAATAATCTGGTTGATACATGTATGGCCCAAAGAGATGACACTGACTGGATCAAATCTAAAATCGCAGACCTCGAGGACCGCTCTCGTCGCAACAATATAAAAATCCGCGGCATTCCAGAATCGGTACCTCCTGCTGAATTACATGCATACGCCGGCTCCATGTTTGCCGCCATGCTGCCTGAATTAACCCCCATTGAGCTGACAATTGACCGCATCCATAGGATCCCTAAACCCAAGCACCTAGCAGACACGGTCCCGAGAGACGTACTGTTGAGGATCCACTTCTACCAGGCAAAAGAACAAATACTAGCAAAAGCAAGGGCGATGAATGTACTACCAGCTCCTTACTCAGACATCCAACTGTTTGCAGACCTCTCGCAGTATACGCTGCAAATGCGCAGGCAATTGAAATCAATAACAAAAGCCCTCACAAACCACAAGGTAATCTACAAGTGGCGCCATCCAGCCACCATTCTGGTCACATACAATGGCATACCCCACACGATCTCTACAATGGAAGGAGGCATGAAACTACTACATGCATGGGGCATCATACCTGATCCGCCGAATAACTCCTCCGCACCGCCACAGAAATTCAACTCCCCTCCTCAGAACACCCAGCGAAGAAACTATCACCCGAACATGAACTGACAGCTTCTGCCCGAGCTCTCCTTAAAGCTACCACACTGAATCCGGTCCGGCCGACCGCTGTCTCAGTCCACTACTCTGAACTTTCTCCCCCCTAATATTGTCGGCATCCACGTTTGGTTGATAACTGCTGACCTGTCTCAGAACAAACACCATCGGCTACCACCTACTGAACCCACATCTGTTCTCCCTTTTTTTTTTTTCCTTCGTTGGTCCCCCTTTTTTTTTTTTTTTTTTTTCTCTTTCCTTTTTTGTTTCAGATACACCTGACAGTTCCAGGACTTTGATACCCACCTGCGACAAACTCCAGTGTCAAGACAGGGAAGTCTTCACAGCCAACCTCCAGTATCTGGTGTCGCACAGCATCATCTCTACCCATCGAGCATCTTCTAAAGTCACTTCCGCAACCTCACCTGACACGCAACCAGAAGAGAACAAGTTCCACCCCTCACAACTGTAAGTTGAACGCACGCACCACTACTATACAGAACACTACAATGTCCGTGACAGTTGTGTCCCTAAATGCAAAGGGACTAAACCACCCTGCCAAGCGCTCTTCCCTATGGAGGACAGCCTTATCGCTCAAATGCGATGTACTATGTGTCCAAGAAACTCATCTTACCCGAGACTCGGCCCCTATGTGCCAACACAGGCTATACCCCCACATCTTTAAGTCATCCTTCATTAAGAAACAAAGAGGCGTACTAATCGCCATTCGCAACACAGTCTCATTTGATCTTCTCCAATGCATCACGGATACTGAAGGTCGGTACATTATCCTTATCTGCAAACTCAACAACGTCCTCTACACCTTAGTATCCCTGTATGCACCGAACCAACGTCAGATGTCCTTCCTCAACAAACTCATAACAAAGGTCCACAAGATTCAAAAAGGACATGTATTGTGGTGTGGCGATTTCAATTTGGTACCTGATGTCCATATGGACTCCACAGCGGGTAAAAAAAGACACGCCTCACCTCTGAAAAGTTTTATCAACTCAAATGATATGTACGACGTGTGGAGGTGTTGTCACGCCAGTGAACGCGACTATACATTCTTATCACCGCGTCACAACACCTACTCGCGCATAGACTTGTTTCTCGCTGACAAATGTTTGCTACAAAAAATTTCAGCATCAGTGATCCACACCACCACCTGGTCAGATCATGCCCCCGTCAGTATCACTATCAATGTTAAACACCACCACCCTAATTCCTACTTATGGAGACTCGACAACTACCTTCTCCACAGCAAGCCCATAAGGCAGAAAATACAACAACAACTTGAGGAGTATTTCTCCATAAATTCCAGTTCGGTGTCTGACCCAGAGGTGGTGTGGAACGCCCACAAGGCTGTAATTAGGGGTGTCTCTCATACAACAGAGTGCCAGAAATAAAAGATTGAGATCACAAAAACTCGACCAACTGACAGCTGACATAGAAACCACTGACGCCCAAAACAAAACCGACCCATCTCCTACACTCCAAACTAAACTCTTTAAACTAAGACACGACCTGCGAGCCTTACTCCTCCAGGCATTTGAAAAAACATACACCAAATTAAGAGCTAACACATACTCCACAGGTAATAAAGCAGGCAAGCTGATGGCACTGAGACTCAAAGGGCATAAAGCCAAATCTAAAATACCATACATCCAACACCCACACACTAAGGAAAAACTGCTTAAACCTCACGAAATAGCGAACGCATTCAGTACATATTACAAAGACCTTTACAACTTAAAAGACGACACAGCCACTATTCAGCCCTCCAAGGATGATATCAACAAATTCTTAGATAACATTGATCTTCCCTCCGTCTCCTCAGCTCAATTATCCAAACTCAATGACCCTTTCACGATCCCAGAGATAGAATACGCTATCTCTAATCTCCCGACAGCCAAATCCCCTGGACCCGACGGGTTCACCGGGGAATACTATAAGACATTTACTCAGATTCTAGCCCCCAAACTTAGCGCAGTTTACAATGCCGCGGCCTCCTCATCCTCCTTCTCCTCAGATATGCTTAGTGCCATAGTAGTCACACTCCCCAAGCCAGGTAAAGAACCCACTTCTCCCCAAAACTTCCGGCCCATATCCCTGCTCAATGTAGACGCTAAAATTTATGCGAAACTAATTGCCAATAGATTAATCAACATCCTCCCACAACTTATCCATAAAGACCAGTCAGGATTCACAAAGGGCAGACAATCGTCAGACGCCACCAGAAGGATGATAGACATCATACACCAGGCGAAACTCACAGGTACCCCCTCTGTACTCCTCTCCTTAGACGCTGAAAAAGCATTCGATAGAGTACACTGGGGGTACCTGTCGTCAGTCTTGAAAAAATTCGGACTCACGGGACAAATTTATAAAGCAATCATGGCCCTATATTCTTCTCCCTCAGCCCGAGTGTACTCAGCGGAATCACTATCTAGTCCGTTCAACATAACAAATGGCACAAGACAAGGCTGCCCCCTTTCCCCCTTAATATTCAATTTAGTTATGGAACCCCTTGCCCAATCCATCCGCACGAACAAACAAATCACAGGTATAAACATAGGAAAACAGGAACATAAAATAAGCCTATTCGCAGACGACGTCATACTTATGATATCCAACCCTACATCCTCCCTCCCGGCAGTTCAGGAGACGCTAGCCAGGTTCAGCAAGATATCTTATTATAAAGTAAATGATAGCAAATCCAACATCCTGAACCTAGGAATAGATGCCACGACCAGCTTGTTGTTACAACAACAATATCCGTTTACCTGGGCGGACAAAAGTATAACCTACCTTGGAGTCCAACTAACCAAAACCACTGCGGAACTTTTCTTTCATAACTATATCCCCTTTCGCAACAAACTCCAAGATAGCCTACGTAAACTAGCGTCCTTTGAGCTGTCCTGGATGGGCCGCCTGGCGGCATTCAAAATGCTTCATCTTCCCCAAATCCTGTACCTATTTAGAACCCTACCAATACCCATACCAAATGCCTACTTCAGGTCTCTCCAGACTATCCTATCCTCTTACACATGGCAGGGCAAAAGGGCCAGGAGCGCACATAAACAACTAATTAAAACACGCTTTGCAGGGGGATCAGGTTACGTCGACTTCCGCGATTACTACCTAGCCGCAATCCTCACACAAATAAAAGAATGGTTCTCTCCCGTCCAACACACCATATGGGGACAACTAGAATCCTCTCTGACCCCAGAGAAAAACATACTCCCATGGCTGCTCTCTAACCCTCGTATTACCACCTCTACGTCTCAGTTTCCCCCCACAATGGTGGCCTCAATACATACCTGGAAAAAATTCATTGATCTCACCTTGACCCACCCCACAAGAACCTCCTTGAAAATCCCACTCCTGACACTACACCACAAAATGGAACAAGTATCCTTTAAACACTGGTGCAAGAAAGGTATATCTTACATCAACGACCTCTTCACTGACACTCATCTCAAATCTTTCCATGACCTGCAGACTGAATTTCTCCTCGCTGACTCTGAATACTACCTGTACCTCAGAGCCAAACACTACCTACTTACATCTACCTCTTGGACATGCGAAATCCCCCAACCAGCTTGGCTATTCCTGCATAACCCGAATTGCAAGCATAAGGGCATATCTCTGTTTTACAATCTACTCCAACAGAAAAATATATTCACCAAATCTAACCACTTACTCAAATGGGAATCAGACCTTGGACAAGTATACTCCATTGGCCAATGGACCACAGCGTGCAAATCAGTTTACAAAGTCACTAGTTGCTCCAACCTGTGGGAACTGGCCATAAAAATAGCTCAACGTTGGTACTTGACCCCAACGAGAACAGCCAAATTCTCTAACTCCACCAGCGCCCAATGTTGGCGTCTATGTGGACAGAATGGAGATATGCTCCATACATTCTGGAATTGCCCTGCACTGACACCCCTATGGACATCCACATTTCAACTCCTATCAGACATATTACCCCACAATATTACTCCACGACCTGACCTTGCACTCTTATCTTTAGGCATAGACACGTACCCGACACAGATGAGACATATTATATCTCACGTTCTACTCTCCACTAGGCTGTCCATCACAAGAGAGTGGAAAAATCCCAAACCACCCACTCTAGGTGATGTGGTGAGAACAACCCATCTACACTACATCTATGAACAAAATATAGCACTCAGGAATGGCAATAGGGATCGCGTTGCTCAATTGTGGCTCCCATGGTCCACGTGGATCAAGAATAATACTCAAATGCCATTGACTGAGTAGCTCCACTACACAATACAGTACTTACCAAGATGACATGCACAACCCACTGACCTGAGTAAAGACGATAGAGTACCGTCACAACCTACGTATATGGTTTTATAGTTGCTAATTACTGGATTTAACAACCTAATTTTGACCCGCTGACTGGGTGGGCCCCAGTCCTGGCCACAGAATGATCCCGTTAGGGGTGGTCAGGTTGGGAGCCCACTCATCCTCTTTTCTCCAAAGACAGTACAAGTCTTTACACCAGAAAAGGTCTTCATACTTGAAATGTATTCAACTGGACTCCTCCTGTCTATGTGATGTTACATCAAAGTCCTGAACATAATGTTTACCATGATGTTTACCATAATTGCTACTCGCGGTTTCTATGGTTGGCCAGATTCTGGCATATTTTTCTTTTCCTTTATCTTGTTGTTTTTTTTTTGTCTTTTTTTTTGTCTCCTTTTGTTTTGTTCTGTATCACCTGTAAAACTTCAATAAAAACCTATTGTTCAAAAAAAAAAAATCTGTGAGGGCCGAGTTGCAGTGTTGTGGCACCAGCACCAGTGCCTAAGGCACAATTTTTCAGCCCCTGTTTAACAGGGGCGTGTACTTACAATTTTTTAAAAAAATGCTTCGCAACACGTGTGACTGCTGTGCTCCAAGTACAGTATCTGTGAGGGCCGGGTTGCAGTGTTGTGGCACCAGCACCAGTGCCTAAGGCACAATTTTTCAGCCCCTGTTTAACAGGGGCGTGTACTTACAATTTTTTAAAAAAATGCTTCGCAACACGTGTGACTGCTGTGCTCCAAGTACAGTATCTGTGAGGGCCGAGTTGCAGTGTTGTGGCACCAGCACCAGTGCCTAAGGCACAATTTTTCAGCCCCTGTTTAACAGGGGCGTGTACTTACAATTTTTTAAAAAAATGCTTCGCAACACGTGTGACTGCTGTGCTCCAAGTACAGTATCTGTGAGGGCCGGGTTGCAGTGTTGTGGCACCAGCACCAGTGCCTAAGGCACAATTTTTCAGCCCCTGTTTAACAGGGCGGGTAATTACAAATCTTGATCTAATAGTTCACAGCAGGGCCCATTCCTGCGCCCACCAAGAGTAACTATGAGGGCCTACAGTCTTGTGGCAACACCGTCCACCACCACCGCCAAAGGCCCAATTTTTCTGCCCTGTTTATCAGGTGCTTGCAATTACAAATCTTGATCTAATAACTCACAGCAGGGCCCATTCCTGCGCCCACCAAGAGTAACTATGAGGGCCTACAGTCTTGTGGCAACACCGTCCACCACCACCGCCAAAGGCCCAATTTTTCTGCCCTGTTCATCAGGTGCTTGCAATTACAAATCTTGATCTAATAACTCACAGCAGGGCCCATTCCTGCGCCCACCAAGAGTAACTATGAGGGCCTACAGTCTTGTGGCAACACCGTCCACCACCACTGCCAAAGGCCCAATTTTTCTGCCCTGTTCATCAGGTGCTTGCAATTACAAATCTTGATCTAATAACTCACAGCAGGGCCCATTCCTGCGCCCACCAAGAGTCACTGTGAGAGCTTACAGTCTTGTGGCAACACCGTCCACCACCACCACCACCAAAGGCCCAATTTTTCTGCCCTGTTCAACAGGTGCATGCAATTACAAATCTTGATCTAATAACTCACAGCAGGGCCCATTCCTGTGCCCACCAGTCTTGTGGCTACACCAACATCTAATAGGGCAAATTTCTGCAGAGTATATATGGCAGGCCCCTACTTTCAAACATCCAACTTACAAACGAATCCTACTTGCAAAAGGAAATAGAAAACAGGAAGTGAGAGGAAATCTACCCCTAGGAAGGGAAATTCTATCATGTTAGATTTAATTTGGGAAAAAGGTATCTCCTCTCTACTGATGCTTTATCACCAATCCTTGTTTCAATTAAAACCCCACTTTTCCAAAAACATTTGTCATTGGGACGGAAAGTGAGGTGACATGTTCTGAACAGATGTGCAAAGACAGCAAATGTTACAGGGGTGATAACCCCTCCCTATGTTCTCCAAAAAGCATAAAAATAGATTTTTTTGGGATGGAGCTACACTTCATAATGTACCTGTTCAGATTCTACTTAAGAACAAACCTAAAGCCGCAAGTGTTTTTAAATGGCTTCTTTTTTTCCTTTACAAATGTCATTTTGTGCAAGGACAGTTCTAAACACGGGAAACACATGCCACTTCACAGGCATACTTTGGACACCCCCCAGGTACCATATTTAAAGGAAAATTTCACTTTTTTTTTTTTCACTTTATGCATCATTAAAATGACTGCTCCCGAAAAAACGTTAGTTTTTTAAAAGTTCTTTTTGCATTG
>JAQSEC010001239.1:0-7500 GCA_028564925.1 Lithobates sylvaticus
CCATTAATGAGACTTACCTAAAGAATTCAACACTTTTTTCCTTATTGGCGCTATACAATACCACTGCCTCAAACCCATCAACAAGACAGGAAGTGAGAACGTTTCTCCAAAAGAAGACATGGAAAGCAAAAGAAACCTAACAAAGGTTCAACCTCTTTTCCACATTGCCCTAAATTAAAAAAAAAAAATGTTCTACAATTTATAATCTAGATTCAAGGAGCACAACTTGAGTGGGCAGTCAAGGACCATTTTATTTTTTGGAAAACTATTATCAGCATTTATTTTCATGAGGCTCTGAAAAGATGTGATTCACAACTAAGGGCCCTTTCAGATTGGTCAGCTTTTCTTCCCTTTTTACCTTACAGAAAGCAGAAGAAAAATGCATGAAAATTAAATCCTATGGAGCTCTTCATACCAGTCAGTTGCATTTTTAAAAGTCCTGTATGCTGCATTATTGGTGCATGTTTGGTGCAGTAAAAAAATGCAGCAAAAAATGCACCTGTGTTCTTTTCCACAGCTGCAAAATGCACCAGAAACGTGGCAAAATGGCATATGCACTAAAGAAACAAGAATGGTTTACACAGTTTTAGAAGTGTAAAAATAAACAGTGGAATTCCATTTAGCAGAGGCATAGAAATTGGAGTCATAAGAACTGCACTATTCTATTACTACTGTTCTAATATAGAGAGGTACTGTCACAGACAGGCACTTCCAGCACAGGAAAGGTACACGGGCAGCAGAGATTACAGGAAGATTTTCCTCTGTGTCTACTCAGATTGCTCGTGTGTGCATGTGTATGAATATATTATGAATGCTGTGTAGGTATGTGTGTGCATTTATGTATTTGTATGTGAATAAAAAAAAAAGCATCTTTGGGATAAAAAGGAAGAAGCAATAAATATGTGAAAGCCAAAAGATACCAAATAAATTTAGAGCTGCCTAAGAAACATGATGTAGTATATTATATATACTTTTTTATTTGAGGATAAACATGTTTTTATATATAAATATATTTCAAAATCCAGCATATTATTATTAATATATAAAAAACAATATAAAAGTGTGTAGCGCTACAGTGTATGATATTAAAAAATGCAGAAAAGTACAAATGAATAGTCCAAAAAAGTATCAGTCTCTCAGATGGACCATAATGGTCAAATGACAAACTCTGTGATTCAATTGTTGATAAGATGCATCCAATACCTTCACCAAGTGAACACGCCACTACCACAATAAGTTGGACTCTTACCGGAGAGCCTGGACCCTTTATTACGAAGGGTCAAACAGGCTTGGTGTATATATCCCGGTAGAGGTCATCAGTAGGGGATGTATAAAGGAACCATGTCAGGATCAGTTACAGAGTATCCAGAGGACTCCACCCAAACAATTGTGCAGCCAGATCCAAATAAAACATAAAACGCTAGAGAGTTTAAAACCTCTTAAGGGTTGCATTTAATATAAAGTACTGTATTGCACTTACACGTATCCATAATAAAAACAGCATTATGGTCAAATAAACTCTGTGATTCAATCGTGGATAAGATGCATCCAATCTCTTCACCAAGTGAACACGCTACGAGGCAAGTCTTTTTGTTGACGAAACTGGTCAGGTTGAGCTGTTTGTTCTTGCTATTGAACATTTTTACATGTTTGGATGCCCTGTGGCAGCCACCTTCTTACAATGCAATGCTGTTTTTACTATGGATACGTGTAAGTGCAATAGTTTATATTAAATGCAACCCTTAAGAGGTTTTAAACTCTCTAGTATTTTATGTTTTATTTGGATCTGGCTGCACAATTGTTTGGGTGGAGTCCTCTGGATACTCTGTAACTGATCCTGACATGGTTCCTTTATACATCCCCTACTGATGACCTCTACCGGGATATATACATCAAGCCTGTTTGACCCTTCGTAATAAAGGGTCCAGGCTCTCCGGTAAGAGTCCAACTTATTGCGGTGGTGGCGTGTTCACTTGGTGAAGGGATTGGATGCATCTTATCCACGATTG
The DNA here is from genome assembly GCA_028564925.1 of Lithobates sylvaticus. Classification (NCBI taxonomy): domain Eukaryota; kingdom Metazoa; phylum Chordata; class Amphibia; order Anura; family Ranidae; genus Lithobates; species Lithobates sylvaticus. The sequence continues at coordinate 2,010 of JAQSEC010001239.1, forward strand.
AGAGATTGATACTTTTTTTGTACTATTCATTTGTACCTTTTACAGTATTATTTAACATCATACACTGTAGCGCAACACACTTTTATTTTGTTTCTTGTTTTTGTGGTAATATCCCACATTTGTGCTGCTGCTTTTCTTCACACTGAATAATCTTTCACCAGCGCAGTATTATTTTTGTATTATTATTATTATATAAATTATTATAAAATATATAATAATTATATAAATTTATTTAAAATTATCTTAACTGCTAAATATTTTTTTTGCCACAAATATATGAATATGTACAGGAGATGCTGCTTGAATGAAAATAAAAACTATTGGGGAAATCCATTAAATTTTAACTCCAAAATACAAGACAAATAATTACTAAAATTAAGTTTTGTGAATCTCATGGTAATTTGGCATAGTTACATTATATGTTGCTTTCTAAATTCTGACTACATCTAAATTGGATATGTAATGCCCAGCAGTAACCTGATCTTATAGTAAACTTAGATTTTTTTTTCTCTGTTTTATTAAATTAATATTTACATACTTTGCCATATTAAAACTAAGGATGTGTGGATGAAATGATTTCCTGAGCTCAGCTCATCTAGGGTTTTCAACCTGTTGTTCTTTAAGTGGTGCAAAAAAGGGTTTTATTTTCAACAAGTAGAAGTTTGGATTACGTGTGATACCATATATTATGTTAAACAAGCATATGACAAAAATTCCAGTTCTGGGGGGATGGACGTGCAGACGTAGGACGTAGGCACGGAGGGAGGGGTCAGCCCGCAGGTGGAGGTCCGAGACGAGATGCCGAGGAGCGTGCTGGGTCATCACGGAGCGTGAGAGGCTCCAGGCGAGGAGGCTTGCACGCCGGGCAGGAAGAACGCGATCGCCTCAGCGCCGTATATTGGCTTAATCCACCCCAGCAGGAGAGACGCGGTCGGATAGCGCAACTTACGGCGGGCGCACTGCCCGGAGGTGGCCTGCTACGGAGTTCCTCCAGCGCCCCCCCGCCCCCGGGTCCTCCCCCCTTCCTCTCCCCTTCCACACCTGTCCCCCCTCAGGCTTCACCGCTCGCTTGCAACAATATGATCGGCGGACGTAAGGGGAGCTCATAGCCCGGCACTGGCTGAAAAGACCAAGCAGATGCTCAACTTGAGTTCGTGAGTATATTACAAACAACCTGGACAGAAGCGCCATTCTACCACAGGAGGTAAGCTAAGATTGCCTATTACAAAATGCCAATGGAAGAAGTGAAGTGATGTTTTATACCTGGAAAGGCCCACTAAAAGGACTAATAAAGTAATTTATGCCCCCTGTTGGCTGATGGGAGAGGAAAGGGGGAAAAAAAAAAAAAAAAAAAAAAAAAAAAAACTATACCTCTTTTCAATAACTTTATGGTCTTGTATTCACACGCTATCACAGTATACACTCCCTGTGGCAGCATTTGCCCGGTGTGGGATTTCTATGGACTATTCTTTACCTTTTTTTTTTTTTTTTTTTTTGGTTTTTTTTTGGTTTGGTTGCTCTGACCAGAGGTATGGGAACAGAACCCCCCTCCCCCCCCTAAATCTTCCAAGAGCAGGAACTTCAGCCAGAAATGGGTGTATACATAATCTTTACTCTGTGGAAGAGGGGCAAATATAATAAATAAAGCGAACATAGAGAGGCAGATATAAGCGCCTTAGTAGTGACAACACTGTTGGAAGACCGGAGAAAAGCTATAGCTCAACTTTTTATTGGTTGCTTCTGGAGGTTCCTTTTGATGTTTGCTTTTTGCTTTTTTGTTCCCTCTCTCCCGGGTTCGCCTCACTTTGGAGAAAAGCATACAGAATTAAGGATATAAGATGCCCCTCTTATACCAAAAGTATATAATACAAAGTACTAACATATTGGGTAATGAAGAGGGCCCATGTTAACTCCGTATAACTTTATCACTTGCCCTATTCCCTGATAGAGCCGGAAATCTCGCAAATAATCCACATATACAAAACAAACAAACAAACAAAATAGCTAAGGCGTGCAGAGGCGTATAAGTTAACGGGACGTTTAAAGGGTCTACTCTCCAGCCCCCTTCGGACTAATTTTAAGAGGAGTATCTGCTTGGCTGCCCCACATCCTGCTCGTTTTCACCCCCCCCCTTTCTTTTGCTAAACAATAGGAGTAAAAGACAACTAAGAATATCCGAGGAGCTGCCTAAAAGGGTGGGTAAGGGGAGTTTTGGTTAGAGGACGAGAATAAGAGGGGCGAAGAGGGAAATCATGAGTAAAACCTCAACTAAAGCGTCTAAAAAAGGGGCTTTAAAAACATCTAAAGAAGATACGAGTACTATTCAACAATACTTAAAACAAGGTGGAATTCCAAAAACCCCGGAAACCAGTCACCTGCCCAAGGCTATCAGGGAGAAAAATAAAAGCACCTCTAGGAAGATGGAGGGGGCCCATGAGCAATCTAAAGAAGACGACATAAATGTAAGCGAAGTAGAGATTAGTGGAATGGAAGAACAGTACCGGGGCGACCAACTTCCAACAAAAAGGGAAATGGAGGAAATGTTATTAAAAGTGGAAAATGTGATAAAAATGGAAATAAATATTTTGAGAGAGGATTTGGGCCACCTATTGACTAGAGTTGAAGTGGTGGAGGAGAGAGTAGAGAAAATGACCAAAGAAATTAATAACATAAAGACCTCACTCCAAAGGTGTCAACTGAACCAGAGAGAAATGTTACATAAAATAGAGGACCATGAGAACAGAGACAGAAGACAAAATGTTCGTCTTAGGGCGATTCCAGAACATAAAGGTGAAGATGTGGAGAAAATCGTTAGATCACTTTTTAGCCCCATAATAGGGCTAGAAGAGGGGCAATTCCCGGCGATTGAAAGAGCCCATCGTATTGGTAGGATGGACCGCCTAGAGCACGGAAGAGTAAGGGATGTAATAGTCAGGTTCCGGAACTTTAAGGATAAAGACAACATCTGGCAGAAGACAAGAGGCAACCCCCCACTACAATATGAAGGCAACGAAATACAGCTCTATGCGGATCTCTCAGCTCGAACGCTGGAAAGAAGACGGCTTCAGAAACCACTGCTGGAAGCGATGCGGAAAGAAAACATAAAATATAGATGGGGGTTTCCAGCATGCCTCATTGGTATAAAAGAAGGAAGATCAGCCAGACTTAGGGTCCCAGAGGAGCTGCAGGACTTTTGTAACAAACTTGATATCCCTACACCGGTTTTACCAGGATGGACAGAGAGTTGGGAGAGCGGGGTGGGGGGGGGGGGGGGGGGGGGGGGGCGGGGGGGGAGTGAATACCAGAAATTAGATGAGATATGAAACACTCTCGCATCCACCTGGCCCACTAGATCCCGAGACCAACTGGGAATAGATAGTGGGGGGGGGCTAGGAAAGAACCCCACCTCACCTTAGCTGCTCCGAGGGACCCGAAGAAATGGGTCACCATCGGAATAGAGACCCGAGATGGGGTCAGGGAGGGGGAGGGGGGAGGAGGGGGGGAGAGGGAGGGGGGGAGGGGGGGGGGGGGGGAGGGGGGGGGGGGGAGAGGGCCAGGAGGGAGGGAGGGAGTTTGGGGAGGGGGAGGGGGGGGGGGGTGCAAGAGGGAGGGAAGGGGTTCGGGGAGGGAGACTCTCATCGCTGCCCTACTTTTTGGTAACTTCAGTATTAATTGAATAATGACTCCCGATTTGAAATTCCTAACCTATAATGTTAAAGGATTGAATTCTCCTAGCAAACGGCATATGATTCTCGAAGAGATAGGGAGATATGGGGCCAATGTTGTTTTCCTTCAAGAAACACATCTTGCTCACAACACAAATGTGAAACTGTTTTCAAGAACATATCCTACCTGGTTTTATGCCGATACTCCCTCAAGTAGATCAAGAGGGGTGGCTATCGGTTTTTCAGGGGATATGCATTTCAAGCTGGAAGACAGACAGGTAGATCCGGAGGGGAGGTATCTGTTCTTGAGGGGAACCCTATTCGGAACAGCTTACACGTTGGCTAATGTTTATGCACCAAACAATTGCCCCATCAAGTTTATGAAGGGGATATTGCGGAAGCTGGGGGCTTTCAGAAAGGGATATGTAATTCTTATGGGTGATTTCAATTTTATTTTGGATCCCAGTTTGGATAGTACGTCCGGTGGCCAGGGGACAAGAAACGAACAGTTATCCTCGATAAAAAAAGAATTACATAACAAACAACTGATGGACGTGTGGAGGATCCAGCATCCTCAAACAAGGGACTATACGTTTTTCTCCCCTGTCCACGGGACGTACACCAGACTGGATTATATATTTGTAGAACACGGAATCTTGGACAGGGTATTACAAACAAAAATAGAGACAGTTACGCTATCCGACCATGCCCCTGCCTCCGTGACCCTTGCAGTCCCTGAATATAAACCTCCATCTTGCGGGTGGAAATTAAACGAGGAGTTACTGCGAGACAGGGAAGTGGTGGAGTGCGTAAAAAGAGAATTGGAAGGTTTTTTTACTAACAACGATAACGGGGAAGTGAATGGAGCTAATCTATGGGAAGCACACAAAGCATTTATTAGAGGGATATTGATAGGGAAAGCAGCATGGCTCAAAAAAGAGAGGAGGAGGAAAATGCAGGAATTGATGAAGGACTTATATAATTTGGAACAAAAACATAAGGCAGCCCCGGCCCACAATCAGGAATTATTCCAAGACCTGATAGCAAAGAGGGAAGAACTTAAAGATTGTATTGAACACGAGGCAAAACAGATCTATAACAGGACAACTAAAGAACGGTACATCTGGGGGAATAAATCCAGCAAACATTTGGCGAGAATAGTCCAAAAACAAAAAACAAAAAACTATATAGAAAAAATCCAAGCCAAAAACGGGGAGTTTAAATATGTCTCCCAGGACATTGCTTCATCCTTTAGGGAGTACTATAAGGAGCTGTATTCTGTAGAGCACAAGGAGGCGAAAAAGGGGGACCAATTAGAAAAAAATAAAAAAATTTCAGAGTTTCTTAGCAGAGCTGGGCTGGGATCTCTGGGCCAGGAGGATAGAGAGGTGCTGGAACAACCAATTTCGGAGGCAGAAATATTGAGGGCCCTGAAGAACTCCTCCATTGGGAAAAGCCCAGGCCCAGATGGCTTCTCCATCTTTTACTATAAAACCTTTAAGGAGATCCTGATCCCCAGATTACAACATTATTTGAATGGGCTGGGAACAGAATATGCCATGGGAGAAGCCTCTCTGTTAGCAACTATAACGGTACTTCCTAAAGAGGGGAAGGATGGATCCATGTGTTCTAACTATAGGCCTATCTCTCTGCTGAATGCAGACACTAAGTTGTACGCAAAGATCTTGGCTGAGAGAGTGAAAAGGCATCTTGAGGCATTGATCCATCCGGATCAAGTAGGCTTTGTCCCAGGGAGGGAAGGGAGGGATAATGGAGTTCGGACTCTATTGGCCCTCCAGAGGATGAGGGACTTGCGGACCCCCAGT
>JAQSEC010001968.1:0-11421 GCA_028564925.1 Lithobates sylvaticus
GGAGCTCTTGGCCCCTCCCTCCTGTCAAGTGCCCCCACAGCAAGCGGCTTGCTAAGGGGGTACCCGAGCCGAGCTGCAGCTCTGTGTATCCAAGCTGAAGTTTAGCCCGGTCCCCTCTCTCTTGATTGGCTAACTGAGTTTGATTGACAGCAGTGGGAGCCAATGGCACCGCTGCTGTGTCTCAGCCAATGAGGAGGGAGTGTGATGGGCAGTGAGTCTCTCCTGCAACATCACTGGATAGACAGGGGTCTCAGGTAAGCATTAGGAGGGCTGAAGGGGGCTGCTGCACACAGAAGGCCTTCTATCTTAATGCATAGAATGCGTTAAGATAAAAAACATTCTGTCTTTACAACCACTTTAGAGCTTATTTGCACTGTTTATTGCTAACTTTGCTGATTCATGAGTTAATTCCAGTATAGTGGTACAGAACTTTATTGTAAGTTAGCTGACATAGTGCTTATACTGTCTAGCGGATTGTGTCTGAATCTACCTTCAGTGTGCTCATTTACGCTCAAACCATCTTTTTTACTCTAACCCTTACCAATTAATTGAGTTAATTTACCACTAAACAGTCTTGTTTCTATTTCCTAGTTGTATTTCACACCCATATTAAAGATATCTATGTGTGTTTTCTTATAAGTGCTTGCAGTAACTTTCATTCAACCAGATGTGTCAGAAGGGCAAAGGTTGTTCTTCGAGTCAAGCCGCGGAACAGAGGGCCTAAATTATCTAGTGGCTCCTGTGGGGGTAGCGCTACACGTATATAGTATATGCAGAGCCTTGCAAAAGAATTCACACCCCTTGGCATTTTTCGTGTTTTGTTGCCTCACAACCTGGAATTAACATGGATTGTTTGGGGATTTGCATCATTTAATTTACAGAACATGCCCACAACTTTGAAGATGTTTTTTTATTGTGAAGCAAACAACAAATAGGACAAAATAACAGAAAAAGTGTATAACTATTCAGCCCCCTAAAGTCAATACTTTGTAGAGCCACCTTTTGCGGCTATCACAGCTCCAAGTCACTTTGGATAAGTCTCTATGAGCTTGCCACATCTTACCACTGGGATTTTTGCCCATTCCTCCTTGCAAAACTGCTTCAGCTCCTTCAAGTTGGATGGTTTACACTTGTGAACAGCAATCTTTAAGTCTGAGCACAGATTTTCTATTGGATTGAGGTCTGGGCTTTGATTAGGCCATTCCAACACATTTACATGTTTCCCCTTAAACCACTCAAGTGTTGCTTTAGCAGTGTGTTTGGGGTCATTGTCCTGCTGGAAGGTGAACCTCCATCTTAGTCTCAAATCACACACAGAGTGGTACAGGTTTTGCTCAAGAATATCCCTGTATTTAGCACCATCCATCTTTCCCTCAACTCTGACCAGTTTCCCAGTCCTGACTGCTGAAAAACATCCCCACAGAATGATGCTGCCGCCACCATGTTTCACTGTGGGGATGGTGTTCTTTGGGTGATGTGCTGTGTTGGGTTTTGCCAGACATAGCGTTTTATTTGATGGACAAAAAGTTACATTTTAGTCTTATCAGGACAGAGCACCTTCCTCCATACATTTTGGGAGTCTCCCACATGCCTTTTTGCAAACTCAAAACGTGCCATTTTGTTTTTTGCTGAAAGTAATGCCTTTCTTCTGGCCACTCTGCCATAAAGCCCAACGCTATGGAGTGAATGGCTTATTGTCGTCCTATGTGCAGATACTCCAGTCTCTGCTGTGGAACTCTGCAGCTCCTCCAGGGTTACCTTAGGTCGCTGTGCTGCCTCTCTGATTAATGCCCTCCTTGTCCGGTCCATGAGTTTTGGTGTGCGGCCGTCTCTTGGCAGGTTTGCTGTTGTGCCATGTTCTTTCCATTTGGTTATGATAGATTTGATGGTGCTCCTAGGAATCATCAAAGAGTTGGATTTTTATAACCTAACCCTGACTTGTACTTCTCAACAACATTGTCCCTTACTTCTTTGGAGAGTTCCTTGGTCTTCATGGCAGTGTTTGGTTAGTGGTGCCTCTTGCTTAGGTGTTGCAGCCTCTGGGGCCTTTCAAAAAGGTGTGTATATGTAATAACAGATCATGTGACACAGATTGCACACAGGTGGACATCATTTCACTAATTATGTGACTTCTGAAGGTAATTGGTTGCACCAGAGCTTTTTGGGGGCTTCATAACAAAGGGGTTGAATACATACGCACATGCCAATTATCAGTTTTTTATTTCTGAAAAATAGTTTTATGTATATATTTTTCTAGGGTTTAAGTGTGGGTTGTCGGTGCCACAATACAAAATAAAAATTTATAGATTATATACCAATGCTGCACCTAAAATTTGTGGAAACTAATAACAATGCTATATATATATATATATATATATAATATATATATATATAATATAATACTATATAATATATATATATATATATATATATATATATATATATATATATATATATATATATATATATATATATATATATATATATATATATATATATATATATATATATATACATATGAAGGGCGCAAAAGAAACAATACATTTATTTACACTTTATGTTTTATTGCTTAAAAAGAGCACTTACATAGTCCAGCATGAAATCACTGTTGAGGTGAGGCCTGACGCTTACAACCATAGGAGCCCTATACTATTGCTTGCACAGCTGAGATGCACCATGCACATTGCGAGTTTATTACTGGCGTCGGACTGGTTTCTGCTTTGCCTTAAGCGGATTGTTTGTGATTTCATGCTGGACTATGAAAGTGCTCTTTTAAGCAATAAAACATAAAGCGGTATTACACTATATCCTGCCTTCTGTGGCTCTTTGTTGTGGAGCTATTTCACAGACCTACTTGATGCAAGTTCATATATGCAGTGGAGAGATGTTATAAGGTGAAAACACCTACATTTGTATACCTGCAAAGCGGATTGGGATCCGGCTTCCTCCATATATGACTGCTTGATTGAAATGGGAGGTATAAGGGAGCCACAGCATTGAATTAAGGAGTCCTTCCCATTAGTCTTGCTTTGAGGTCACTTTATGGCCGAGGTGATCTGGTGAGCGCATTTTGTTATCACTTCGGGTGAAGTACTTTAAGCAAGTTTATTGAAGCATGTATGCACTTCATTTTTCATGGTGTTAGAGCATACACAAGAAGATTTGTTCACATATGATTATTATGGACAATTTTGATGGTTTATTGTATTGTGCACTTTATTAATCAGATACACATTGTATATTATTAATTTGATATTTATATTGTTTCATTTGCACAACTTAGACTATTGTGTTCTGATCCATCACATATAATTCAGATTAAAAATCCATTGAACAAAAGGCTGTAATGTAACAAAATAGGTAAAAAGCCAAGGGGGGTGAATACTTTTGCAAGGCACTGTATACATTTCATGCCACCTGGGAGCCATACAAAATGTACATGGGAAATATAATAGTTAGTGCATACATATTTTTATTGTAAAGCATCATTATTAAAGAGCTATAGCATGTGTATTCACTAGATAATATTGTAGAAAATAGTGCCAGATGGCCAGCTGAGAGAAATTCTCTAGAGAACGCTTTTAAATGTAAAGATTATTTTTCTAATTAAACTGCCCCTTGAGTATAATGAGCAATTAGTAAAACTGTTTTACACATATAAGGGAGAGCTTCCTTTATATTCATACTGATTTCTTACACTGTATGATGCTTTTTGAAGACATGGGGCTAAATGATGACTGATTATTTTTTTAAATGTACTCACAAATCTGTCAATCACAGCATTGCAAAACCAAATGGGACATTATAGAAATACGGTACTTTTATATATAAAATGTTTAAGTGCATTTTTGAGCCTATTTGTCCGGAATAAACTATGTTTCTAAATGTATCAAACACCTATCTATCTATCTATCTATCTATCTATCTATCTATCTATCTATCTATCTATCTATCTATCTATCTATCTATCTATCTATCTATCTATCTATCTATCTATCTATCTATCTATCTATCTATCTATCTGTCTATCTATCTATCTATCTTAGCTATGTATCCACTGGATATTTAAAAATTCTGCAATAGGAAAAAACATTCTTTTAATTTTCTCCTTGCGAAAGGTGGGCTGTGACTCTGCTAAATGTTGGTGCAATGAAGCTGTTATACCACCCTCCTTGTTCATTTGTGGAAACCCTTTGAGTGCCTGTTATACCTATTGCTACATTATTAATTTTGTGTGGTGCATCATTTATCTTGGATAGAGCAATGATATAGCATTTTTGTATGAAAGCCCTAAGTAATCTTTTTTAATTTGCTATTGGATTGTAATGGAAAAGGCAAACATAACAATAGTGGAAGACTTTGTTCTGATAGGGTTTCCTGGTAGTCCCACATTACGGGCATTTATATTTACAGCACTGTTGCTGGTCTATATTGTCACAATGGCTGGAAATATATTCATTATTGTTATCATCTCTATTGACTATCGTCTCCACTTACCAATGTACTTCTTCTTGTCCTGCTTATCTTTTCTGGAAATATTAGCCATTTCTACAGTGATTCCGGAACTTTTATCAATCATTGCTACAGAAAATGGGACAATATCCAAGAATGGATGCCATACACAAACTTACTTTTACTATTTTGCATTTAGTACAGATTTTTTTATATTGACAATAATGTCCTTTGATCGTTATTTGGCTGTGTGCCACCCTCTCAGGTACTCTTCCATTATGATAAATAGTCTCTGTGGAAAGCTGATCACTGGCTCCTTAATAACATCATCTTTATGTATTTTATTCTCAATGATAACTAGACTGCAGCTACCTTTCTGTGGTTATGTGTTGGATCACTTTTTCTGTGACAGCTCAGCTGTGCTAAAACTGGCCTGTGTAGATGTCAGAGTGATACAACGTAATAACATTATTATAGCTGTTTTTTTATTGATTGGATGTCTAACACTTACTGTGATTTCATATATCTTAATTGTAATCACTGTAATAAGAATCCCATCAAAAAAAGGTCGACAGAAAACCTTTTCTACATGTGTGTCCCACCTCTTAATGGTCTTGATTGTGTTTGGAAGTGCCATTTTTATTAATATAAGGCCCCCAAAGGACTATTCAGTAGAAACAGACAAAGCTGTGAATCTCACCAGCATTATTCTGGCCCCTTTGCTGAATCCTTTTATTTATACATTAAGAAACGAGAAAGTAAAGAATTGTATCAGGGATGCTACTAACAGATACCTTGGTAGCTGTTTCAAAACTTGAGGGAAGGTGAAAGTCAGCAACACCAGCTCTCAACGACTACCAGGCTTATCAGACAGAAATCATTGTGCTTAGGTAAACCACTGAAAAAATAAATAAAAGCTGCAAACAAAAAATTTGTGATACCAAATAAAAAATCAATATTAATATAGTGAAGCACTAATATTGAAAGTGTGACAAAATCAAATCTTGTAAAAATGTAAAAAAATTAAACACAAAATCACACATACGTGAAAATAATTAGTGTATAGTTTAAAATGTTCCATGACAATAACCCATACACAAGCCGATCTATAACCGATTAATCGTATCACCATATAGTGTTGATACAAAGTCCACACAAAAACAGTGTTGCTTCAGTCTTCCATATGTGAACACCAGTGCGGGAGAATACTAGTGCACCCACAAACACACTCCAGTCTCTTACTGGATCATATTGACCATTGAATGAACAAATGGTCAATTAATGCATAAAGGGTTAATACAGTATATCCCCTTTGGATATCATATCACCTTCCAGAATCAATCGCCAGAGAATTTCTGAACCACCTCTCAATAAAGATAGAGAAAGGAGACACAGGGCAACCCCATAGCATATTCTCAAAACAAAGTGTGCACTTACATAAATAAAATCATTAGAGCATACATTGCTCAATGCTAACCCCATGGGCAAGCAGTTTGGTCGCAGTCGGCTGTAGGCTAGTGTGCATGATGACTTCACTCCTGTAGGCCATGCCCTACATGTTTAATTACAGATGATATCATCAAAAGACATGGTATAACAAGTTTTGTGTTGGTAGCTTTTATTTGTTTTCAGTGGTTCACCTAAGCACAGTGATTTCATGTTTTCCCTTATCTAATTTTAATAAAATAGAATATAGCATATTCTTCCTCAGCGCATATACAATGTAATGTGAGCATGGCTGTTATATAAGGTGTAGTAGGCTATAAATATGACCTTTCCTGTAGCTCACTGTCATTTTCACTCATTCTCTCATCCCCCTTCTCTCCCTCTTGCCCCCTACCCCCAATTTTTTTCTCTTTCACCCTCTTCCCCCATCTCTCACTGTTAAGCCGACCATAGATGAATCCAAATGCAGTCGGTTCAGCAGCAACTGGCCAATTTTGATCAATCTATGGGCATGCTGGTTGTACTAAAGTCAATCCACTGATCACCTTAATTACAACCAGCCTGTTGGATTTTTTCACCCAATCACTGTCGGCGGCTATAGCTGCCAGCATTAATCTTTGTATTCTGCTCATTGGGGCTCCCCACGATCAAGGGGTTATCAAAGAGTTATGTGTGTGTGTTTCGTCAGTGTGTTCTAACTGTATGGGGATAGGATTGACTAGGAGAGGAGACATATCGTTCTTCGTTTGGCCAATAAAGGGTAGGATGTACCCGTACGGAATTTTGCCATTGTGCCACAGTATATCTGTGTGACATGGTCGGGAACTGGTTAAAAAAGAATTATGTATATTATCTTTACATACTTAACTTAGGGTAAATAAATAGGTTAGAGTTGATTGTTGTATATGCATGTATATGGCCAGATTAACCAATTTTCTCTCTGCCTTTAAACGTACTCAATTTTCTATAAAGCTTTTATATCTTTAATTCAGTAAAGATGTCATTTTTTACACCTTATTTGGTGTAAATGCCTAGACTTCCATGAAGATTGCTGTACAATCTTAATAAAAACAATAGAAAATGTATGAGGTTTTGTCACTTTTCAAATAATTGTACAAAAGTACAGGTGTTAACAGGCAGGTTATACAAAAGTGTGACATAAGGTACACCATACAACAAGTTAAGTACAGTACAAATAAGTAGATAGCAGAAAAACAATAGAGTTCAAGTAAATAAAAGGGATGGTTGGGAAGAGGTAGAGGATTCACCAACTGAACGCTGGTGTATTCTCATGAGTGAGGAGAAATAAGGGACTATGTTATATACGAGAGAGAAAGGTGAGTTCATGCTGCTAGAATATTTCACAAGAAGCGATTACTTTAGAGAGTGCTACATAGTGGGTCATTGATTGGGGGCCTACTGTACAATGTGGAGGTAGCCATAATAAATTGCAAAGAGGAAGCAGGGTGCATTCAACTATTACAAGGTGGGTCCAGAGAGGTAATTCTTGGGTGGTGTCCAATTATGCCAATGATGCGATTTGGGCTGCAGCATAATATTGTTTTAAGTTCGGTACTGCTAGGCCCCCTACCAACCTACAATGGTATAATATCCCAGCTATGAGCCTCAGTCCACGGTGGTGCCAGTCCTACCAGACCAAAATAGCAGAAGGGTATGCCAAGAAGCAAGAAAGGTATCAACCTCTTTAAAAAGAGGGGGATAGGTAGCTTTGTATAGCGAGTCAAAAGAAGAGGTGAGGTTAATACCTAAGTAAGTATGTAGGGAAGCACATAGGTGCAAAAAAAAACACTAGAATTTGTAGTACCATAATTGATAAGTGGGCATTCTGTAGGCTGTACATTACCCCTCTACCCACCTTTTTTTCTCTCTCTCTTTCTGTCTCTCTCTCCCCCTCTTCTTTCCCTCGCCCCCTCCTTTCCCCTCCTCTTTCTCTCTATCCCTCTCTCCTCTCCTTCCTTCCGCTCTCTTCTTCCCCTACTTATCTTTCCTCCCCTCCGCCCTCTCTTCTCCCCTTCTCTACACACCTCCCTCTATTTCTTCCCCCTCCCTCCTCTTCTCTCTCCCACCACTCTTTCTGTCATATTTCAAGTTGTCAGTAAAATTGTTCTCTGTCTTCCCAGGAGGAATGCTGCCCATTGAACTGCTTGATGGAGTTAGGATACGGCAATTTTGTTACGTCTGTTATGGTAGTTGGCCCACAGTATATGAGATAATTTTGTTTTATGCCCCTTTCAAGAAAGAGCCACTAATCTGACTTACAGCAAAGCAAGGAATGGTATATTGTAGTCTTGAGACATCACTCCTTTTGTGCATATTGGGCATTAGAAATTATGTACAATGGAAGGTTCTGCTTGGAGTCCGGTATGTTACACAGTAGGGGCAATCTGCTGCATTAGCAGATTCTGTATGCTTTCAGGATTTCCCTATTAAGTCAGTTCCATACAATGCACCCCTACATCAGGTGCTTTGTGGTTCCGTATTTTAGTGTTGAAAATATTTTTAATGGTATTTCACAAGAAAAACAGTAAAACAGTGAACAACACGAGGTAAGTGTATACAAAGAACGGTAAAAGAAGGATAATTGCGGGAGGCCAGCCAATGACTATCGTCTACAGCCGGCTTCCGCCAGCAAGCTCGGAGAGTGGGGAAGAGAACCTGTTCTCTGATCCAGGAGGTAGTGCTAGCGATAGCAGCTCATGAGTCACTACATGTGGCAATATACAGTAAGTAACATAGAGAAGGAAAAATAAAAAGAGAAGAGAGGAAAGAGTAGAGCAAAGTAGAGAAGAAATGGGATGGTAGGGGGGTGGGCAGGAAAGTAGGGAGGAAGGAGAGCAGGGGGAGGGGGGGATCAGGGTTATGTCCAGGGGGGTAGGGTAGGAGGGAGTCCAGTGAGTCCCTAGATGTCTGAGGTTTTGTTCAGCAGGGTATCAGAGGAGGAGAAGCGGAGCCAGATCGACCATTGAGCTATAAATTTGGTGTATGTGTCATTGTCTAGTGCCAGCATCTCCTCCATTCTCATGGTGTCATTCATGATCGATACCCACCGTGACAATGGAGGAATGTTCTTTGTCTTCCAGTAAGCGGGTATCAGTTGCCTAGCAGAGGACATAAAGAAACGGAGCAATCTTTGTTTCGGCGACTTTATAGACCCAGGCAGTATGGAGAGTAGCGCAATTTTCGGGGAGATAGGAACTGGTCTATCAGCTATCAGAGGGCGGATCCTCTCACAGTCCCACCAGACATGCATATATGTACCAACAGAGGTTTCACAGCGCCAACAAGTGGACGGAGCAGACGGGAAGATTTTGTGCAGGGTTGCAGGGTCCCTGTACCATCTGGACAGTAGCTTGTAATTCTTTTCCTGGGAGTAGCAAGAGATGGTAGACTTATGCGTAAAATAAAAAGAGGTTTGCCATTCCGGCGCAGAGATGTCTTCACCCAGGTCCGCAGTCCACATCCTGGTATAGTGAGGGAGTTGATCTTGTGCTAGGGTCAGTAGTAGGTTATATAAGGAGGAAAGGAGGTGTTTGGGAGTTTCTTGGAGCGAACATAGTTCCTCAAAGCTGGTATCTTGCAGTGTATTTGAGAGGAGGAATACAGGTGTTTGGTAAAGGTAGACATGTGTAAGGCTGTGAGCCAGTCTCCAGGGCCTGCCGGGGTTACCGGGGTCCCTTGTGATGAGTGTACAAATGTGTAAGCTAGTGGCCACTCAGAGCGTTTAAAGGACCCTAGGGAGGTCGCCCCTATTCCTTGTGGGAGAGCAGGGTGGTCAAAAAGGGATGTCAGGGGGCTTGGGTCGGAGGAAAGGGTAGTGTTGAGTCCTTCCTTATACCATAGCTTCAAGGAGGCTAAAGTCAGTGGGGATAAGGATGTCAGGCGAGTATACTCGTGCTTGTAGCCCCATAATAGAGCCCGGAGGTCTACAGGAGAGAGGTCTTGTTCTACTGTCACCGAGGCCTTGCAGGAGGGGTGGGGGAACCATTCTAGCGTGCGGGCCATAAGAGCAGCCGTGTGGTAGGTCTCAAAGTCAGGGAGACCTGTACCTCCCATTGTCTTCGGGAGCGTGAGCAATTTAAATTTAACTCTGGGAAGTCCCCGGCTCCACATGAATCTGATGGCTAGTGAGCGCAGGGAAGTGAAAAAGGATTTGGGGACGTGGATGGGAACCGTTTGGAATAAATACAGGAGCTTGGGCAGGGTGTCCATCTTTAGGGTGTTGATCCTGCCGAACCACGGCAGAGAGGACCCCCCCATTCTTCGAGGTCTTTCCGTATTCGGGAGAGTAGGGGAATATAGTTTAGGGAGAACAAGTTGGCTAGGTTTGAGGGTATAATGATCCCCAGGTAAGAGATCCCCTTGTCCTGCCAGCAGAAAGAGAAATTGGATTTAAGAAGGGATAGGGTGGATGGGGCGAGGGATATGTTGAGGGCTTCCGTCTTAGTTATGTTAATCTTGAAGTTGCTATGGGTGCCAAAACGTTGGAATTCCCAGAGTAGGGATGGTAGTGAGGTGTGTGGGTTTTGGTGGTTCCGTCTTTTAAAGCAGGGACTTTTTTTGATCTCATGATATTAGTTCACTTTTTCCTGCTGCATGTTTAATATCAAACCAAAAGGATAATTTGTTGTGGCTGTCATTTGAATGAGGTAGGACAGCCATGTTATCAAGTAACACCTTTAGAAGTCCACGTACCGTTCTTTTAACCAATTCAGCCCGGATGGTTTTCCCCACTTAATGACCAGAGATTAGATTTGGCGCTGCGTCACTTTAACTGACAATTGCGTAGTCGTGCGGCGCTGTACCCAAACAAAATTGACATCCTTTTTTCCCCACAAATAGAGCTTTCTTTTGGTGAAATTTGATCACCTCTGCTTTTTTTGTATTTTTTGTGCTATAAACAAAAAAGTCAGAGAATTTTAAAAAAAGCTATATTTTTTACTTTTTGCTATAATAAATATCCCCCCCAAAAAAAAATAAATAAATAAATAAATAAAAATATATATATATATATATATATATATATTAAAAAAATGTCTTCCTCAGTTTAGGCCGATATGTATTTTTCTACATATTTATTTAGATAACAAGTGTATATTTAATCGCGTCTACAAAATAGGGGATAGATTTATGGCATTTAAAAAAAAAAAAATGTTCTAGTAATGGCGGCGATCTGTGATTTTTATCAGGACTGCGACATTGCGGTGGACAGATCAGACACTTTTGACACTATTTTGGGACCATTGACATTTATACAGCGATCAGAGCTAAAAATAGCCACTGACTACTGTATAAATGTCACTGGCAGGGAAGGGGTTAAACACTAGGAGGCGATCAAGGGGTTAAGTGTGTTCCCTCAGCGTGTTCTAATTGTAGGGGGGATGGGCTTCATAGGACATGACAGAGATCACTGCTCCCGATGACAATGAACAGAAGATCCCTGTCATGTCACTAGACAAAACAGGAAAATGCCTTGTTTACATAGGCATTTCCCCATTCAGCCTC